>PVIR01010532.1:0-49609 GCA_004026965.1 Petromus typicus | reverse complement strand
TCCTCTGTGCTTTCTTCAGTGTAGTTCATCAGGTTTTTATACTATTCAGGGGTAATAGCTTTTACTTCCTTGATTGAATTTTTTCCTAAGTATTTTCCTCAAGACCATGGCATAGCCACATGGCAACAGTTTTACTTCTACAGTTACATTCTGGATTCGTGTGTGGTTGTTCGTTTGTTTGCTCTGGCCTGGCCAAGAATCCTACAACACTGTGGAGTAAAAGTGGAGTGGAAACAGTGGGCATCCATTCTTCTTCCTTAGCATCCTCAGACATTTGCATTTTTATTTTTATTATTTCAAATATATCTTCTGAATTCCAGATTACTGCTAGCAACAGTAGGATTATCTCCTATGAAAACTAGTGACATTATCTGCATTTCATTGCCACATAATTTAACATTATTACTCTGGATCTATAGAATTTTGATGTATTTGATCCATAATCTGTATCATTTGTTTTACAACGAAGCTTCCCCAGAATGGGCGTATGTAGTGATGAACTCATTAGAAATTGAACATATCCTAAGTAAACTGCACATTAGCACCACGAGCCGCCAAGCAGCACAGCGTCCTCATGCCCAGGTTACTAGCAGACACTGGGTGAGCTGCCAGGGAGTATACTGCACCACCCACCCCAGCCAAGATCAAAATCAGAATTGTAAGTGCATTTCCCACTGAATCCTCACCACAGTGAAGTTTAAAAATGTAGGTTGAAGCATCACAGAGTGTGTGTATTCCCTCTTGTGTTGGCGTTGTAGTGATGCTTAACATCAGTGAGGATGATGAGCTACCCATTCACACCACACACAGGAATGTCTGGTCTTGAGTCAGTACTGTGCTTAGGAAAAGGATTACTTCATGAAGAAACCCATATCCATTTAGTTTTGGAATATTATGAAAGCTGAGAAGTAGAGTCAGGCATTGAAGTGAGAGATTCCAATTCAAGTCCCTGCTCTCCTCTGTGTCCCCCGGAAGCTCCCATCACCACCGAATGTTACCCAATCTCGAGTAACTTCTTGCATTGAGACACTACATGAGAACTTGCAATATATTCGTTTTGTTTCCTACTTATGAAAAATATTTTTCATTTTCTTTTGCTATTTTTAGGGATGCTAATTATATTTACTGGCATATATATTTGGCACAACCTAAAAACCTTATTAGAACTGATTTAATGTGATTAAATTCCATATTTATCCCATATCATTTCCATTAAAAGAAAATAAATTTCTTAATGAAGAAACAACTGAAACAATTACATGTTCTGTAATCTATGCTTCATTTACTTATAATCATGTCAGATATTAATTTATGTAAATTAGTTTTCTTTGTGATAAGATGATAGGCTATAACTTAGATTTTCAAGAGTATATGAAAAACATTCATCTTTTCTATATGACATTGCAATTTACCCAAAAATATTAACATACAAACTCCTTTGTCAGCTCAATCAGTCCAATTATTAATGTTTTAATTGTTAGTAATCACTGATAAAATAATTGACAGTTTTTTTAACATGTAAAATATTGGTATTTCTTCAATCATGCCTACACCTAAGAATTTTAAATCAATATCAGCAAACACCATTGATCAATGGAAATATTAATTTGAAGTGCTTTTGCACAAAGTTCCACGTTGACTATCAAATATGTGGAAGATAAATTTTCAGTTTATTCAGAATGACTACATATGTGCCAAGTGACAAACCCCCTCAAGATCTGCTTTAGCTACATTCAAAAAGTACAAGTAGCAAAGAGTGAAAAATGAACGGTAATTAAAGAGGTATTGATTTAAGTCCTAAAATCTTGTGTTTGTAGCAAGGTGATCTGTAAACTCTTACCTGCTGTATATGCTGGAGAAGGTAGGAATAGTGGACAAGGATTTACTCTGAAGAGAAGAGGGCTATTTAGGCAAACAATAAAATTAGTTATATTTTATTCTAAACTTAAGGGAGATCAGTCAAAAACATGAAAATCTCTGTCTACTTCTGCTTGCTCTCAGCCTGTTCTTCTCTGGGTCATGACTGACTCTGTTCTCTAGCTTTTGTACTGTTTCCTGTTCAGTTTTCTACACCATCTTTTCCCATAAACAGCACTCGAGGAAGTGGAGCGACCACTGGATCGCACTGCACAGGCCATTTATTCTACTCCTCTTCTTGATCTCTTATGAACGGTTGGCTCTATTGTCTTCCTAGTTCATGAAGCTCTCTGTTCCTTCCTGTTCCATGACCTAGATGTTAATATTGGAACTCTTCAGTGAAAAGCTAGAGATTTCCTTCATTTTTTTCTTTCTTCTTTTGTCATCTTTTCTCATTCTAAATTTTCTCGCTCGCCACATCATTCATACTTATGTCTTAAAATCTGTACTTTAATGACTTCTTTTATAAATCTAGTTTAGAATTGTATAAGGCTCAGATTTGGAAATGTATCTACCTATACACATAACTATTAAAGTTATCTCAAAAATACTTTAAAAGAAATACTCTTCCATATCATTTCTACTAAAAGGAAATAAATTTCTAAATGAAAAAATAACTGAAACAAATAAGTGTTCTATAATTTTGTACTTCATTTACTTTTTATTATCATAAATTAGGTATTTATGTAAATATGGGTTTTTTTTGTTTTGTGATAAGATTAAGCTATACTATATGTACATGTTCGACTTAATATATCCACGGTCAGATGGATTATCCCTGCATACATGGGGTGACAGATCCTGTGTCCATTGAAATCAGATTTCTCAGGTTCCTGGCTCAGGTCAGTTCTGTAAGAAAGCAGGGTCTTTGTGGTGGTTCCTCCTTCCCACACCCGGCCACCCCATGCACTGCGGAGGGGTGCAGTGTCCTGGCTCCAAACTGGCCTTGGTGTTGTCCTTCCTGAATGTCTACAGTAGAGAGGACATCATAAGTACTCGTGAAGTCCAGAGGCATCTTCAACAGTGAAGGACTTATCACAATGAGGAACTCAACATTTCCTACTCAAGTCAAAGTGCTTAGAAATAAAGTCAATGAGAATTACTGTCCAAAGAAAAAGTTTGTTTGAGAGGTTAAAAGTTGAGAAAAGATTCCAACAACAATACATTAATAGTGCAGAAAGGATTTTAGAGATTTAACCCAGGATGTATAAGAATCCACAGATGTATATACTGATTTTTTTAAAGCATGATCTAGAATCCACAACTGAGAATATAGTACAAGGACTGCCATGCTAAGTATTTCATACATTTTATTATGATGATACATATATATTTTATTATTAGGATATATATTACTAGAATATATTTTATTAAGATATATATTATCAGAATATATATTATTGTTAGGACATCCACCCTGTTAGGATATCTGGAAAATTAGTGACATTATCTGCATTTCATTATCACATAATTTAACATTATTCCTCTGGGTCTATAAATTTTGATATATTTGATCCATAATCTATGTCATTTGTATTACATTGTCATCTATTTTACACACATATGTGTGTGTATCTCGTAATTTGTCCTTTTACCAGTTTAAATACAATTCAACAATATTCATAACCCTCACAATATTGTGTCGATGTCACCACTATCTATTTCCAGAACTGCTCAGGACCCTGAACAGAAACACTACACATTAGGTGATAATTGCCCGATGGTATCTCTAGTGCACATCGTGTCTCTGTGACTTAGCCCACACTGCATATTTTATGAAAGTAGAATCACAGAACTTGCCCACTTGTGCCTGGTTTATTGTGTTTGGCATAATACTCCATTATGCATCTCCACGGCTTTTCATAACTGAATAATCATTTTTCAGTCATCAGTGGACACTTCCAATGGTGTGGGACATTTCCAGGGATCGGGATTTGGGAATAGTCCTGCAGTTAACACTGATGTGAAAGAGTAATTCCTGCTTGAATTCCTGCTTTTGACTCCTTTGGGCATATACTAAGGAGAATTGCTGAAACGTGCTGTTTTGGTTTACCCATTTGGGCAACCTCACATCATGGTCTACCACATATGCACTGTTTAACATTCTTGACCACAGGCTCAGTGCAAGGCTCCCTGATTTACACCATACACGGATGGCGCTGGTTTAAAGCTCGCTATCTCCGAATTACTATAGAGTGTGGTAGCAGATTCCTAATGGACCCACACGTGAAAGTTGGAAGGCAGAAAACAATGGCCTGAGAAGTTGATTCGACTAAAGAAGTGTGAGAAATGCTCTCACATTCATTTTTATGAGAAAAACATTTGCACTGAGAGTCTTGCTCTTCCCATGGGTGGATTATACTAATCACTCATGTGAATAAAATGTGCAATTCAAATCGTTACAGTGATCACAGAAGTCATCCTGACTTAAGTCACTTTGTTCCTGTGCCCTTTCTTCAGTCCTGTAAGACTAAGAGCACTCTTCTGAGCTCACTGGTTAGATTAGGGATCTGTCTGTGGAAATGAGCAGAGTTACTTGCCCTGTAAGAAAACTCTGCTTTTAAAGATAGACCTGTGTGAACCAATAAAATAGTTGATCATCTGTAATGGATGACTGGCCGCACAGTTGCTTCTTATTTCTACTCAATGCTAGAATAAAAGAAATGAACTGATTTGTAATGTAAAATTATTATAATGGTAGTAAACACAAGTTAAGTTTTAAAAAAATTTTCTAGTTTCTGGTTTTTTTGGTGAATTTGATGACTTGATACAATTGAGATGACTTTACTACTCTCCTGTTGTCTATGAGTCCTTCCCAAGTCTGTGTTAGTGGTAAATTTGGAGCCACTTTATTGGGACAGAAAGACATAACTCTCACTGCGACACCTGCACTCTCCTGACAGACGCAGGGAGTTGCCCGGAAATGACGGAAGCTTTATGTATGGCAAGCATAGGGTAAAGGATCGGGTGTTGGTGCACATTTAACACCTGCATGCAAAGCATCACCAGCATTAGCTGCTCTGCTGTGTGGGCATGTGACCTGGCGTAAGCTGGCAGTTCTCCCAGAAGTTCCTCCTTTCCTAGCCGGGGCTCCTCCCTTCCCACGATGGAGTGTGTCCAGCAGCGGTATTTGCATCTGTGCTCACGGCCAAATTTAAATATGTGTAGAACTTAAATAAATTTAAGGACTCTGAAAAAAAAAAAAAAAGATGGCCTGGGGTAAAATTTAGGAACAGAGAATTTCCTAGGTTCTCTTGTTGAAAAAAAAGTTCTAAAATGTGTTCTTTGTATTACTTAATAGCGATACCTGTGTTCCTTGTTATTACATCATCTCTGAAGCGTTCAGACATCAAAGACAAAATCCATATCACTAATTTGTTTAAGAATTAATGATCTTTGGGTGAGGGATTTAGCTCAGTGGTTCCAGCCCTGTCTTGCAAGCACAAGGACCCAGGTTCGATCCCCCAATAACCACATAACCATACTGGGCATGGAGACTCACCCCAGCAGCAACCGGTACCACATACCACAGTGCCGGGCATGGTGGCTCACGCCTGTAATCCCAGCACTCGGGAGGCAGAGGCAGGAGGATTGTTGGGATGTGAGTTTGAGGCTGAGCTCAGGGCCAGCCTGAACTGTAAAGCAAGACCCTGTCTCAAAAAAAATTATTTTTTGGGGACGTAACATAACGCTATCCTTTTCCTGAGAAGTTTTTTATAGTTCCTAAATAAACAGAATTAAAATCCAACTACCTTAGCTTTTTTTTTTCCTCCAGAATGTTTGGATCTTGTTTCTACTTCATTTTTAGGCTCGGTTTCACTATTATTTTTCAAATATGTGTTCTAAAACTTACCGTACAATTCACCCTGTTCTTCACTCTACAAGCACCTCATGTAATTCAAATCCCTGAGAAATACCTGAATCCATCTATAAAACTTGTACTCATTCTTGGGCCGGGGAGTTAGCTCAGTGGTTCCGGCGCCTGTCTCGCAAGCGCAAGGGCCCGGGTTCGATTTCCCGGTAACCACGTAACAATACTGGGTGTGGAGACCCACACCCAGCAGCAACCAGTACCACACACCACAGTGCCGGGCGTGGTGGCTCACGCCTGTCATCCCAGCACTCGGGAGGCAGAGGCAGGAGCATTGCTGTGATGTGAGTTTGAGGCTGAGCTAAGGGCCAGCCTGAACCACAAAGCAAGACCCTGTCTCCAAAAACCTAAAAAAAAAAAAAAAAAAAACTTGTACTCATTCTTAAGTCCAGTTTCATGGTAAAATGCTGTCATTTCCCTTACGTTTCTCTTGGTTCGGTGAATGGAAAGTACTCCCACCTCTGTGCTGTGCTGTGCGGTGAGGTGCGGTGCGACTTTTTACCGACCCTGCTTACTTCTTACACTTTCTCCAGAACTGAGCTCGGCCTTATGTGCCTTATTTCTTGTGCCTGGGAGCTGCCTTGGAAGTGAGAACATATATTCTTCATATTAGAAATTACTAAATTGCAAAAAAAAAAGAAAAGAAAAAAGATGCAGACAGGATATGAAAAACTAATTCATTGTTTTAACTGAGCGTGGTGGTCTGTGCCGAAGCCTCAGCATTCTGAGAGGCTGATTAGAGGTTCAAGCCCAGTCTGGGCAATTTAGACCCTATATCAAAAGAGAAAGAGAGGAAGGGAGGGAGGGAGGAAAGAAGGGAAGGGAGAAGGAGAAAACGGAAGAAGAGTAGAGAGACATTAAAAATTAGAGGCCAGAAAAAGAAAAGGGCTGGGCTGTGGCTCAGTGCCCTGTCAAGGTCCTGGCTCCAAGGCCCATACTCCCAAAATTTAAAAAAGTATTATGAATTGAATGGAATTTGCATTTCCAAATACAGATTTTTAAAAAGTCATTTTATGAAAAATAAAATGTATTCTTCATAAAATAAAAGTGGGTACAAAACTGTGTAACCCATGGACATCTTTGAAAATAATGTTAAATAATGTTAATTTTTCAGGGAAGAAAGAGATAAAATGGTGACTTTCTTAAATTTTGGGTTTTATGATCAATTTAGACATTTTATATAATGAGAAACAGAATCAACAAATATATCACTTTTATTCTAAATACTAAATATAACTCATATTTATCAAGATCTATTTTAACCCCAAAATGGGATTTAAAATTTTTTTTTGTGGTTTGTGTTTTGTTAATACCAGTTTCTCATTATTTTATTTCTATACTAATAAATGTGTTTTTATAGCAACATATTACCAGATTACTGGCATTCTTTTTTTCTCTGTATATTCCTTTTAGTGAATATTCCAAATATCCTACCTTTTCACTGCACGAAAATTATATAATTTCATCTATATAATTGAGTCTGTATGTCCACTTTATTTTTTGATAATAAACTCCTAAAGTTGCAGTTGTTCTGTCTAGAGTATATGTCTGTTGTTATGACTACTGAAGTCAGTTTTATGCCCACCTTGGTAATACGACATGAAATACATACATAACCAACCCCTCTACCTTGTGGATATCAAAATAATTAAAGGGGAAAAAATGTATCCATTTGGAACAAGTCACATGAAAAGTCTGTATCACCCAGCCTGACTCCATCAGTTAAAGCCTGTATGGATATGTGAGGGTCCTAGTAACTTTTACTGCATGTGGTAAAATCCCAAATCTACATTTCTGTAGATGGGAGGCTTCCAGGTGACATCTCATCACGGTCTTCATACATTTATTTTTGTCTCAAGTTAACATGAGATAACAGTCGGTGTCACAATTTTAGCTGTAACTAACTTAGAGAAATAAGACAGGTAAAAAGAAAAAAGCTACTTTTCATAACACAAATATAGAATTAAACTGTCAGGATTTGAAATGTTCAATATACTACATGTACAGTAAGATTTCTTTTTAAATTCAAATAATTTTCTTTGAATGCAATAAGAAGTGAATGTATTGGCCAGAAAATTGTGACAATTAATTGCACAATGGCTGAATTTTAATGAAAGGCTGCAAGGGAAAAAAGTGATGAAATAAATGTGCTACTCACTCTTAAATCATTTACAGTTGAATAATTTATGTTATCTTTAATTCATCCATTTAAATTATCCGAGATGAATACAGTTTGAATAGAAGAGTTTTAAAATTGTCAGATCTCTTTCCTTCAAATGTTTGCCAGTAAACATTTTCTGCTTTTTGTTGGTATTTTATCAGGTTTTATATTACGATATGAGTTAGAAAACTAAGCCAGAATACACAATGTAATGAGCTTGTGAGGCTATAAATATGTGACCTGCATCCATAGGTGTTAGATAAAAATCTGTTATATAGCTATGCCATGACCTATTTAGAACTTACTGTAAATCTCCCCCAATTTGACCCACCTACTCTCCCCAGTTCTGCATCTAACAATATTCTTCAGCTGTTTGTGGAAAATACTTTGGAGTCACTCTTAACCTCAGCTTCTCACATCTATCAGCAAATCCTGTCAAACCTGTAAAAACTTACCTGCAAAATACATCCAGTATCCATCGGACACACCTGCTGATGTCCCTCCCCTGTCTATTCCCTCTCCCTTCCTCTCGTCCTCTTTCTTGGATTATTAAGTAGTTTCTTAATATTTGAATGCCTTGCGGTTGCTTTCTCTCATCTGTTTCTAGTACAGCATTAAGAAAGCTTCAGGAGTAGAAGTCAGAATGTCCAACTGCTGTGGCTTCCGTCTCACCCAGGAAAAGCCAGAGTGCTCCGCGTAAGCTTCACCGTACTTTAGTAACCCGGGCTCCTGTTACTTCTCTCATTTTATCATCTACCTCTTTTGATTTTTCCCCCCTCTTCTCTCGTTCTCACCTTGAAGCTACCACAGCATATAAAACCAAGGCATACAGTTTCTCATATTCCTTATTAGTCTACTGCTGAATCACCATTACTTTGATTCTCACACAAAGACCCCTGGAAGCCAATCCAGATGGTAGCAGATTGACTGCCCAGTTGTACAGTAACTTGATATTCCTGTAACACTCTACTACCTGCTTATAATCTTTCCTACCATGGAAATCAGATGCTGAGTCAGAACTAGGGTTTGTTCATTTGCCCTTCACAAGACACTAGACACAATAGATTGGGTCCAAGTCTTCATAGGATTGGGAGATTGCCACCTTTCCAGAAGGGAAGCACACAAGCACAACCCTGTGACGGTAAGTATCTGAAGGCGAATCCACACTTACAAATCCATAGGTGGACAGATATCCAGCATGAAGTGTAAGAAGACACGGGAGGAGATCCCACCGGCGTAACTTGTGAAAGTACTGATCAGTGCCTGGGGTGCCAGGAAAGGGCATAAGGAAGGGAATAAACACTGCAGCAGTTAGTGATATGCGCTTCAGGATTCTGATGATCGTTGACAAAACGTACTCCTTTCTTTCTCTTTACTAGCTCTAGTGATGAGGATGAGAAAAGAGTTGTAGGAGAAGGAAATAACTGAAGAAAAGATTCAATGAGAAATTGAGTTACAGGACAGTGAACACCACCAGTAGGGGAGTAAAGCTCAAGTTCCAGCAGTCTGTCCAGCCAGCCACACGTCTGCTTAGTGGGAAGTTACTGTTGGCGTTCTTCGAGGTCATTGAGAGAAACATTCAGGTTATTTTCCCAGTTGAGTGTTCTACCAGGGATTACATGCAGGAAAAACTGAGCTGCGCTGGGAATAAACAAGAGATTGCAGTTTCCAACAAGATGGTGAAGAAAAGCCTTACTGAGAAGATGACAATACAAAGCAGTAAAACTAAAGGGGGCTGAGGAGGAGAGAAGTGTTGGAGCTGTCTGTGACAGGGCGGTCGGAGCATAAGGGGCAAGGACAGAGCCTGTGTGCAGGAAGGAGGAGGCTAGTGCAGCGGTATGGGAGGAGGGGGCAGCATCGGAAGTGGGCTGGGGGGAGGACACGCAGATGCTTATAAACCACCATAGGGAGATTGGTGTTGGCGTGAGGTTCGATGCAGGTAGATGAATTTTAGCAAATAAGCAGGTGTGTGTATGAGTGACAAATTTGTAAGCATGTCCTTCCCTCCTGGCTACTGCAAATTGTGAGTTTGAAGATGTGAGAGAAGCCAGCACAGACTTTACGTGTTTCTTTGTTAATGTATCATATATATGAATGTACACATTCACTGTAGGAGCTTCTGTAATTTGTGTTTGCTTTATTTTCTACGCCTTTCCCAGACACACTGCTCCGTATTCTGGTTCCTTCTAAATTCGTATACTAGTTGTCAAGACTGAGTTATGCCATATTCACTGATGTTTCGCACATGCCAGACCTTGTGTTTTTGCTTTGTGTGTAGATTCTCTCTACTCCTTCAGCAGTGCGGGAAATTAGCGTCATCGTATTACAGAATGGCAGAGAACTTGCAGAGCAGGTGCCTTAGCTGGTGATGCTGCTTGTGGACCTTAGCTCCCTCTTCAGACAACTTTTAGGTTAGCATGCTACAAGTCTGACCCGATTTCTAAGGGAGAAAACGGTCCTCAGACCATCTGCACCCTCTGAACTTTGTCGCAGCTCAGTGCTCCACAGGGGGGCAGGTGCAGCCTGGAGCTCACTCCGCACCACAGTCAGGACCCAGCGTCCAGGTCAGCTCAGCCACAGCAGCTGGAGAGACATCACTGTCTCCCACTGTCCTCACGCTCATTCTCTGCAAAGTAAACCACCGCAAGATACACATTTTAAAACCTCACAACTACATTGTAAACTCCAGGGGGAAAAAAAATCATACTATTGTTTTATGCTCAGTATAGCTCTATAATCCTTTATTTTTCATATTTTATCCCTCTGGGCTACATACTGTTTCCTGTCCTACCCACATCCCTACAGTTTGGCACCACCCTATAACACAGCTGATAAGATGCGCGGTAAGATGAGTTTGGGCAGTATTCCCAGCATTGCCCTTTTCAAAGTTTCCAGTGAAATCTGTTAACTCTGAGGATGTGGTCTAATTAAGCCTGTTTAACTCTGCTGCTTTACAAACTCAGCTCCGGAAGCACAGGAAGCCCAGTTCCACGGAACTCCCATGCAGACTTCTTTTTCAAGATGTGTCTCAGGTCCCACAAAGAGTGAACGGTGTGGAAGTCCAGTCTGCGCAGCTCTGTCCGTCATACACAAGGGCACTCGCTCCTCCAAAGCTGAGTTTGTAGTAGGCTAAGGATCAGAGCTGGTGAAATGTTTTCTGTCCACAGATATCTTACGTGCATGTGCACTCACAGGCATAATACAAATTTGTGCAAATAAGCTGCAAATCCATAAGAAAACCACATAAAGAAATATTGTGATGGTATAAATTTCTAAATAGTATTTCACTCACTTTGAATTCTAATACATTACTAAAACCTTGTAAATTTTCAAAGTATTCAATTTAGAAAAGATCGTGAAAGAGAAGATAGAAAACCATATTCCTTTGCATCTACAAGTGGACCCTTATCACCGCTGTGATTTGGATGGAACGCAGAGAGCTAAAATTCAGTAGCCATAAGGACATAATGTAGAAGAAATCCCCTGAGAACGTGTGTTCGGATTTATCAGTGAGGGACGTATCTAGGGATCATTAGAGAGTCATCCATCGTTGGAGTCAGACTCCTCTAGGATCAGTTAGGAAAGATGTTTAAACAGAAGTTTCCTTCCAACCACCGCTCTGACAGACCATCGACACAAGATCAGTGTTTAAGCCCCCGAGCCAATCAAGAAATTACCTTGAAATGTGCGCAGTGTCCATTTTAAGTAAAATCATTCCCTTTAGGCACTCAATATATGTTTGCTTAATTTAATTAAATTTGAACTAAATTAGGTAAAGCTGGTTCCTTGGCATAAAATATGAAAAGACTTATTGAATTTCCAACTTAGTTTTATGGCCATTTTAAGGCAATTACTAACTTTGATAATAAAACGTGGACAGGACCATAACTCATTATTAGGCTGACATTTCTTCTTACTCTGGGCATTTTCAATATCTTTTCTGGCTGTGATATTCAGAGTGATGCATGCACTTATAATACTCTTGAGTAATGCATACAAAAGCAGTCTGAAAAACTCAAAGCTGTCTACATTTTTGCTGTTGATCATCTTGTCAAACTGTGTTGAATCAGAAGCATTATTGATCCTAAAACATACTGTCACTACTACAGTAAGAAAAAAAAAGTAATTTAATTATTATCGTGCACTCTCACCTGGGAGAGATGTAAGAATGAAAGTATTTGATTTGTTCCCAGTGATGTGATCTTAGACTACTCATTAAATATTTTGGTGATGCAGATTTTTTGGGTCATAATATGCCAGTAGGGTTAGGTCCCATTGAAGAACTTTGGAAAAATAAATCTTGCAAGGAAAATATATGCATGTGTGCTTTTTTTGTACCCGAATCTCTTGGGTAGCATCATATTCTAAATAATGTGATCCAATTTGGGTAAGAGACCCATTTCACCATGAGCTGACTTTTAAAGCTGTCAGTAGTTAATTTGCTACAGTTTTTAAAAGTACTGAAGCCAACCTCTTCAAGTTAAGGCACTCCAGCCATGGACCATCTGTAACTACAGATAACCAAGACAATTTAAATTGTCGTGTAATTGTAAATAAGAAAATTCAGTTTGATTTGAGTTTAAGAGTTTAGAATTACACAACATTGCCAGCCTCCTAAATTCTGAAACATACCAGTAGCAAGAAATTTGCATTCAGAAATGCCTGCTTCAATGAAAAATAAATAAATATGAAAGATACCAAAGCTACTGAAGTGTTGATTCCTTTTCCAGTGCTGGGAGTTGAAGCTAGTTCCTTACTTGTAGCAGGTGAGCACTCTCCCACTGAGCCAAACCCTCAGTCCCCTAAGCTTCTCACATAATTAGTTCCCAGATTATTTTAAAAAGTGCAGTCTAACTAGGTACAACTCAGGTATTAAGCAAACAAAAATACAAAACATATTTGTGGGTTATGAAAAAAATTCACCGTGACTGTAATCATTATCCTAAGTGCTCTTCCTTCCAGACAGAAGAAAAAAAAACTACCGTTCTGTCTACAATAGAGATTGAAATAGTCATAATCAGAAGAGAAGGGATCCAGAAGACAAGGGACTCTTTGACTCTCTTCGTGTTCTCAGTGGCTGGGGCACATGGCTGGTGCTTGGTTTTCTTGTTTTCTTTGAAGGACACTAGCCTGGTGAATACTTGTGGAAGATGGCATTGTTGGAAATTTCAAACTTAAAACATCACCAGCATTAAAAGTAACTCTGCTAAACACATTCGCATGTCTAGTTTCTATAACTGAAATCCTTAGAAAAATTTAAGTCATTATTTTGAATAACCAAATTGGATATTGAACCAGTGTCTTTTCATTATAATTTTATAATATTCACTCAGATACATCTGATGAATGGTGTTGATTAGCTGGCAGAAGACCTGCTTTTAAATATGCCACTGCCCTTCGCAGAGATGCCATTTTCCCAAGAAGAAAATCTTCAGAACTGCCACTTACTGAACTACCATTTTAGCTAATCTTTGTTTATTTTTGAATTTGACTCTTATCAGAGAGAGCAAATAGCCTCCGCCTCTCATTCATCTGTCTTACTCAACACCAAAAGGCAAGGGGCTGGTACCACGGTGCCCCCATGTACAGAAACTGAATCCAGTCTGCAAACCCCGCAGAGAGAGCAAGTGCTTCTCCTAACCCCGCAACACCACCCCGTTGCGTGATAGCAGCTTGGCTTGTTGGATAAAGAGAACCTGAAGACAAAGCAGTTTCATTCTGAATGATAGACCACATTAAGTACTTTGCAGACATTGTTTTTATATTGATTAAAGCTTTCAAAAACTATGCAGTAAAAATCCATGTCCAGGAAGGAAGGTCAGGACGCCATTCAGGGTGTTGTAGCTTGAGAATCTCAGTTGGGCTCTATAGACTTTGACCACGCAAGACACTCAATATGCAAAATACCATTTGTTTTGTTGTTGTTTTTGTTGTTTTAAGACTACATAAGCTATTATTTTTATTCAAGTTTAGCATTATCATTTTGAAGTACTTCCTAACTTTGTTACCAAATTATAATGTAAATTATTACATAGCAAGCATGGAATTATAAATAAATATATTTATGTATATTCAAGATACGAAAGATATCTTGTACTTTTTTATAGAATGTACTTCACTTTAGGGAGTGATGTAGAATATATCTTCAGTTGAAAAATACCTTAAATACCTTGTGTCTTAAAATTTATTTGAAATGTTTGGGTAAATTGTCTGATAGATAGCTGATTGCTTTCAAGTTAACAATGTATTGCTGTTGGCTTCACCGAAGAGGTCTGCATTAAAATATGTGCTCTCCATAGGTTTGGGCTGAGTAGATACGATGTATAAATGGTGAAATCAATGAGCTGAAATTGTACTAAATCCACATAATTCTATTGTGAGGTCTTACCTACCGTCCTTCACAAAACATGCTTGGGCAGCATAGTGAAGACTCTCAAGTTGAATAAACATAAGAGCTTCTCACACAGAGAAATGCAAAGGTAATTGTTGAAAAATAATGTCAATGATTACCTGTAGGTAAATCTAATGTGATTTCCTTATATTGTTTAAAAATATGTAACTACAGTCACTCGTCTACTGTAAAATATAATACACAAATCCTGTTATCCCATGTTTTTGTCAGATATTTTACTTGTACATATAAAGGTTAAGAAACAACACTAACATAAATACAAAAATGAATTTGCATTTTGGAATATTTCTACAAAAATTCAGATTTAACTCTACATCCAGTTTAAAAATTGATTTTCTTCCAAAAAATTCAAACTAATGGGTTCCTTTTGCATAATGGGTAATATGAAATTTAGTCTGTAGATTTAGATTAATTTGAAAGAAACACTTTTAGTAGTATTCCTTAAGCCATTAAAATTTAAACTGTCTAATAAATGCAGTCAAATTCCTGTTGTTTTGTATTAATGCTTCATCTACATTTATGTAGATAAAATTTTTAACTCAATTGAAAGTGTCAAGTGTAAAAGCTTCTAACTGTCTTCTGGAATGAAAAAGTTCCATTAATATTACATTGATTCCTTTATAACTTTAATGAATAACCAAGGCAGAGCCTGAGCAAGAGCAGAAAGCATCAACCAGTGCTTCTGTCAGAGCTCTGGCGAACCCGTACCAACTCGTGCTCTGGTCCAAGGATGCTGTGGACCCTTCACTGTCCTCTGTCTGTCATGCAATCTGCCCACGTTTGTAGGATGACAGTCGATGAGGCCACTGAATGTTCCAGGTCCTTCAGACTCAACCACGAGGCCTCTAGATAGAACTTACAAATTATGAACTATGTCAAAATCTACCCTTCATGTTTACCTTATATAGATTTCACTTGCTGGCTGTGATTTTTAAAATATATTTACCTCACTTATTTCTCATTTATTGTGCATTTAAAGTACTGAAAAATTTTATTTTAGAGTGCAGAAAAAACTGGCAAATTTTTAATTAGAAGTCATACAGTGCATGAATCTGATCATTTCTAAATTGTGCATTATCTTACCCACAGCATCGATTTGGAGAGATTCTTGATGTGGGTCCCTTGAGTAAATTAGTGACAAATTCCTTGTATCATAAGAAAGTGTTTTCTATGTTGGTGTTTACCATGTTTCCCCATACACTGGTAATATTTCATTGAGCACTCTTGAAAATAAAATTAGAATATTGTACCCTTATGTGCCACTTTAAAACACATACTTAGAATTAATTTATCTTCAATATAACAAAGAGTCATCCCCCCGAAACACACACACACACTGAATCCCACAACATTGCATCTCCCAGGCCCCTGAAGGTCTTATACTGTGTGATTTGTATGGAAAGCCTCTGCTGAAAAGGTCCATTTTGATGTCCACCTATGCTGAGATTCAATTTTACTTCCTCTGTTCATAGTGAAGTTTGGTTTTTTGTTGTTGTGGTTTTTTTTATTTTATTTGTTTGGGTTTTTTTGAGTCAAAGTCTTGTTTTTGTAGTTTAGGCAGTCCTGAGCTCACTATGTAGCTCAGGAAAGCCTCAAACTTACAGCAGTCTTCCTGCCTCTGCCTCCTGAGTGCTGGGATTACAAGCATGAGGCACCATGCGTAGCATTGTGCTATGTGGTTACCAGGGGATCAAATTCCTCACCTTGTGCTTGGGATTCAGGTGCCAGAATCACTGAGCTAAATCTCCAGCCCTATGATACAGTTTTTTTTTTAAATTGAAATCTTTATTGGCTATAATACAGTTCTTTACTGTTGCTAACATGTTGTTCTGAAAGAAATGGAGTTATATTTATTCTCCAACTGTCATTTAAGAGTTATAGTTGATTTTTGCAGGGTTTGGTTCACAGGTAAAAACAGTCAGCAGGTTCTGAGATGAAGTAGTCGATGGGTAAAATCAGCCCTCGTCACTGAGGGGATTTTAGATGTAAAATACTATCAGTGCAGAAACTGTGCTTCAAATGATGGACTTCAGGGTCTGCACTCTGCCCTTCCACCTCCTTTGTGGAGTCAGTGGGAATGAGCCTAATGGAGGCTCCTGACTCCCAGAACTGACTTTGGGTGGCTGGGAAGCTGCATTCCGAAATGTGGAAAGTGAAACGAGAGGAAGGGAACAGCAGATCTCCCTGTGACAGAACGAAAGCAGAGAAGGAATGCTTACAGGACATGATTTAGCGCGGTGATCATCCTTGGTCATGGGAAATGGTGTGCACTTGAGGAAAATTCCACCCTTATGTCTGCATTTGTCTCCCTGCAATCAAATGTTGCTCTCACATAAACGTGAACGCTGTCTTTTTTTTTTAATTTTTTAATCTTTATTGGTACATTACATATACACATCATGATTGCACTCCATAATGGGGATTTGTACCAGTATAAGACACAACTTAATTCTCATTTTTTCCCACAGCCCTACCCACCCTACCACCCCCCCATATAGGGCACAGATAGGTACATATCGCATCTTTTCTCTGGTATGAGAAAATAAAGATGTAAATGAGTCCTAGAATTGTATGTTATATATTGTGAAATAGAACGTGAATGCTGTCTTACTCCAGTGCATTTCCTGCTTGAGCGTCCTGCCCAAGCTTAGTGTTGCAGGTTCAGTTCTGATAGTAACACAAACAGTTCATCAGGTAGAACCTGTTTCCTGACTCATCTTGTTACAGGGAATCGTGATGTCTGGAAATTCATTGGGTCCCATAATAAAGTACATCCATTTCTGTTGCTAGTGGGTTGCATGAATACAAAATTCTCAGAGATTTATCATTTAAAAGATACTAATAATAACATTGAGTACAAAACTTAATTATTGGCAGCTTAATTTCCTGGACTCCAATCTATGCATTACCTAATGCCAAGTGATGTCAACACAAATTATGAGCATACAAGAAAAACTAATTGTTCCACATAATTGCAGTTATTATTGATTGTCATGCCCTTTGCAAATCAAGACAGAAATAGAAGGTATAATAATTCTTAAGGGTAAATTTCACAGTTACTACAAGGGAGAAAGAATGTTTCCAAACACTCTTTTGTCAGATATTAAAATCATAAGCTGCATTTAAAGGGCTACAAATGAATATAGACAAAACCCAACTGCATCCTCAAAATGAATCTCTAATCAGATATGTACAGGTTGAAGAAAATAATTCTCTTTTCAGTTTAAGTAATTATTTCTTTACAAGAGCATCCCCTTTTGCCATAAATAGCTGAAAGCCAAATGAAAGCTAGGTTGTGTTGAGCTCACACACACACACACACACACACACACACACACATGCGCACACACATATGTTCTATGCCATATGGAGCCATGTGGAATAAGTTTATTTTAAATGTGTTTCCAATGCCACTTCAAATGGCTGTGGCTCAATCTTTGCACCTTAGGTGTATTTTACATTAAATGAAGCAAAAGGAGACAAAGATACATGAAAAGCAATACAGCCGACATTAGATATCGTAAACATTTACCTGGGTCTTGAACCCAAGTCCCGCCGACTCCCTTTAAGCAGATGACCTCCTGAAGTTCAGGCATCAAAGTCTCTCAAAAGTTCCTCCTTCGTGAATGTTTATATCAGTGAATTAGATTTGCATCATTATCAAAAAGAGCTGGAGGTGTAATTCAGAAGAAAGGCTGGGTTCAGTCCCCAGACTGGCAATCAAAATCAGTCAGTCAATCATTGTACATTCAAAAGTAACCACCTGAAATATAAAATTACGAGACATTTCAACGTGGCGTGTCCTTTATTTTCCTTTTATTTTTTGTAGATCTTTTCTAACCTTGTAGTCTTTGACGTTGAGCTTCAACTCTAAAATCCCTGCAGTAGAGCTCAAGCTGGAAATCAGGTCTACTTGTCTGTGCTCAGAGGACACACTGCACTGGGAGGGCTCCTGGCTGCTCTCTCTGGTTTGGCTCTATCCAGCCTGTGCTACAGAGCAGGCATGCTTTTGCAGCTGAGGCCATGGAATTCAGATTTCCAACTTGCATCCAAATGATTTCTTAAATCGTTTCCTATTTGGCCCCAGGTAGCCAAATATGGCTTACCTGAGAGATGAGGTACATCGAGTTTTCTAATGTCTGGTGGAAGATGGGATATTATTTAAAAATAGAAATCAGAATAATAAATGAGCCTATCTTACATGTGGAGAACTAATAATGACATAATAATATAATGAAATTTAATAAAGTGTTCATCAAGACTAATATAAACAACAGAACTTGAAATATATTCTTGAAAAAAGTTACTAAACTAAATCAACTGCTGCCTTCAAATAGCACAAAACATAACTTCATCTCCTTGTTGTGATGTATTCATCGCCACCTACTCTGTTATCTACCAAGGAGTCCATTTGTGTAATGTTTATTTCCTCTCAGCAAAACATGAATTTCATGAGGGCAAGGACACTGTGGGCAAGGAGAGCATCTGTCTTTACAAGAGCGCTTGGCAAGGAGCAAAGTTAGGGAGGAACAGCACAGCTGACAGCAGAGATGTGCATCTGTTCATCAGAGGAGCAGCCGGAGAAAACGCCAAGAGAAGCTTTCCGAAGTAGCCTGCAGTGGGAGTGGTGCTGCATCGGCTTCCTGTTGCTGCTGTAACATATCACCACAGAGCCTGCAGCTTTAAAACTTCACAGAGTTACTGTCTTGCAGCTCTGAAGTTACCAGTCAGAAGGAATCCTTCCAGGCCAGGATCGAGATCTGAAGACCTCGGTTCCTCACTAAGGCTCCAGGAAACTGCTCCCCACCTTCCTCAGCCTCTCCAACCACCGGTGCCTTGTGCGCGGGTTCTGCACATCACTCTGGCTGCTTCTGTTTCCATCATCCCATCGCCTACACTCTCGATCTGCTGTCTCTCTAAGGATCCTTCTGGTGAGCTTGGCCCCAGCCACATATTCAGACATGATCTCAATATCCACATCTTCTAAGATTCGTCTGCCATGTGACACAGTACATTTGGGAGACTGGGAGGTGGACATCATTTGGGGACCATTATCCTGTCTAGTACAGGGTCCCATATGAACTCCTCTCAGGCCAGTGACCAAACATGAAAACAAAAATATTGGTCCTTGACAACACCAAAGACTTGTATAAAATTATTTTCTTGTCATTTGAGATAAATAGGAACTACTCTGCTGGGAGTATTATTATTTCTTATTCTCCACCTTTAATAACAGGGAAAGATTTGGAAACTGAAGGTTGAACTCCTCAGCAAGTAACAAACTTCAGCTGTTTAAATTTAGGGTCAAAAAATAAGCCATATGTATGCTTTTAGAGCTTTTAACAAATAGTAGTCATAGTCTCATAAAAAAAAATCAGCTAAGCGTGATGGTGCATATCTGTATTTCCAGTACTCAGAGGCTGTGGCAGGAGGATTTTCAATTTGAGGGAAATCTGGGAAACCCTGTCTCAAAGTAAGATTTTTCAAAAAGGGACAGGGAGGTGGGAGGTGGCTCCCTGGTATAGAGCATATGTACAGTAGGTAAGATTCTCGGTTTACTTCCTAGAGCTGCAAAATTAGTAAGTATGTTAATTAACAATCGTGAAGAGGCAGTAGTGAATATCTGCTAAAGAAGGATCAGTCCTCAGCATGTGGATTGTCACCAGGCTTCTTTCTCCCAATATTCAGATACTTTGGCATGAAATGAACATAGCAGTTCATGGTTTTTAATGAGTTGGAGAATTTCATTGAAATTCAATACTGTGATAATAATCTCCAAATTAATATTTTCCTTTAGATAAATTGCATTTGAAAAAAGTCTAATCTTATTGCCCATAAAGTGACATAATAAAACCAGAATGCCAACTTTAGCACGCAAAACTCTCTCCAGCAAATGTTACGGACAGTCCGCTTTCTCGGTATATGCTTTTTGTGTTTAGCTATTAAAATAAGGGTTTAATTTAAAATGCATGAATAAGCTTCTAACTTGATTGCAGACAAGCAAAGGAAGTAAATATCCTCTCTCTCCCTCCCTCCCTCTCTCTCTCTCCCTCTCTCCCTCTCTCTCTCTGTGTCTCTGTCCTCTCTCTCTCTTTCACTTTCAATAGCTAAAGTGCTATCCTTCATTTTCCTTAATTCAGTGAGAAGTTGTGGGGCTGACATGTGGGTGTGGACCTGGGTCAGGGACCGGGACAAGGGGCATGGAGTGTAATGTTCAGGACACAGCTGTGCGCTCCTCCTCATCCCCCTGGCATCCCTGTGCTGCACGACTTGCTTAGGCTGGAGTTTGTAACTGTCACCAGGTAGAGGCATTTGAAAGAAGCCATTAAACAGTTGTCAAAGAATTAAACAGCTATGCACGTGGGAGCTTTCTGCAAGGACCACACTAGTTGGCTGCAAAGTCCCCCGTCCTTGCGGCAGATGTGGTGCTGCTTAGAGCAGGCATCTGGGGAGCTGAGCGTTGGCAGCATCGGAGCACGCGGCGTGCGGGTGGCAGATGCCATGCTTGCCAGCTCCTGCATGTCCTACTTCCAGCAGGTGAGCAGGGCACTGGGCTCATGGCATGCTGAGTGGCAGGAAGAGAACCATGAAATTGGTAATGTCTGGCCAGTTTTAAAATGTAGATGAATAACTACTTGTCAGAGCAATGAAGTATTTCTTATCCTGTAAAAAGTCCGTGTATAACTAATGAGACACCTGGACCGTCATCCACTCAATCCCACTTCTTACACTCATCAGGCTGCTTAGCTACCTGAGGCCCTTGGACTGTGCAGCTTGATGTTTTCAGAATTGATTAGCACTGAGGTAAATTGATGTGCAAAGAGCCACATCTGAGCTCCATCTTGGTGGCAGTGGGCAGGTGTGAGGCACCCTTTTTGAACTACTCCCAGTGTCCCTACATCAGTGATCAGCCTTCCCCAGTTCTCCTTCACACCAAAACTGTGAAAACTTGCTTATGTCACACACTGTGGCTCAAGAGGCTGGGCATGGCGAGATTTCAAGAACCTGCCATTGTGAGGGATTTCACACCTGGCAACTTATGAAGATAATAGAGGGCTTTTTATTATATCACTGTATTTGGCTGTGATGATATTTAACTGCTGAACATTAAAGACCTGTCAGGATGCCAAAGAGCATGAGAACAGGCTAGTGTGATGTTCTTGCCACACTTTACACCAGCAAGTTAGAACAGTAATAAGCGATTATTGGGAAATTCAATTCATACTACTAAAGAATATGCAGGTCTTGTCTCCCATCCTTTCCTTCTGTTATTGAGCCAGTAAGTGTTTATTGTTTTTTTTTTCCAGGCTGGCACTAAACTACATAGAGCATGTGCCCATGAACCATGAGCTTGCCCTTAAAGTACAATGCCACAGAAGATAACAGGTGTTTATAGAAGAGAGAAGTAGAATCAGTTGTGAATAGAATTATTAGATAATATGACAGCCAACAGGTAGACTGTAGAATATCCTTAGGAAGGAGAAATTTTAGATCAATTCCCGAAAGAAGAAAATAATGTGTTTATCCAAAAGCAGTTGCAACCATTCCCTAAACTTCAGGGGTACCATGTTTGCTACTCAATTTGCACATTTTTTTCCTCTGCCATCTTACCCACCCAACAGACATTGTCATTCCCATTTTACAGATGAGGAAACAGACATTTAGGGGACTTCTGTAAGTCACACAGCTTGAAAAGCAGAGTGCATGGGAGCAGGATCCAGGTGCTCTGTTGTGACTGCTGAAGACTACAGCCCTCAAGGAGGGACACGTGGGCTCACTGTAGCTCAGCCACCCCGGAGCTGGAAGTCTGACTCAGACTAAAGGTGTTTCTGGGGAAGTATGGCCAGAAATACCTGGAGGTGGAGAAGCTAAGGAGATTGTCAGAGAAGACTCACTTGGCAAGAGGTGAAAATCTGCTCTCTTAAATCATTGCACTCCCCAGAGTTACAAAATAATTTCAGGAGTAAAGCTCTTTGCTACCTGGAGACCACATCCTCACCTTTGGGAGGGGAAAAAAACCTACTATGGTGGTCCTCAGCTGCTTCTCTAACTCTCCCACCAGAGTAACTAGGTCAAGTGGGAGGATACTTGAGTGTATGTACGATCAGGAGAAAAGCCACATTTGAAACTGAAAGGATTTGAAAGGGAAAGGAAAAGAGGTTAGGACAGACCTTGCTGAAGTGTGAGAAGAAAAGCTTTCCCTAAATTCAGTGAAAAACTGCAGTGAGTGGCCAGTTCATTTCCCTAGAGTCACTTTTGTCTCCATTTTCAATAAATATGTGCATTAAACATTTACCGGATGCTTACTATGTCGTAAGTGGACTAAGGAAAACAAATGTAAATTAAAACCCTACACACAGAGTTCGCTAAGGATTATTAGACGGAATATCTGTAGTTCACCTCATTATCCCTCTATATAACCAGGGCACACATGATGGACAGCGCACGTCAAGGGCAGATAAACTGTCTCGGAGTTCAAAAAAGAAAGCCTTCGTTTTGGAATACGTGGTAAGGGTAGCTGGGAGAGCAAGAGCTACAGACTTTTTGAGGGTGGTATTTGAAATGTAGTTGATAAGTTTCAGACATGTCAATGGCAGCAGGAAAAAAAAACTTTAGACAAAAGCACTAGTTTGAGGGAGAGGGTTGAAAGGTGGCAAGGCATGAAATATGCAGCAAACACTTCTGAGCCCTGGGTTTGTCTGGAGAGCAAAGACTGCACAAAGACTTCCGAATGTACCGGGATGACGAAGTCAGCCAGCACTATGTCTGTCTCCCTGTTGCAGCTTTCAACACGGCCCTGCTGACACTCCTTGTAATCACTGTAACGCTGCCAAGGTCAGCCCACCTTGATGCATCTGTCACTCTCTGCCTCTACTGGTTGTTAAAATGAGACCTGTTCTGTCTTTGTAAATTGAGCCACAGAGATCATGGAAAATACAGAAGCTCCAACAACTAAGAATCTCTTGGTCATGTATTTCTATGGTGTGTTGGTCCTATAAATAATCGGTGCCATCTCCCATCAGTCCTCCTGGCCCTTCATAAGTCCAGTCCTTTCTTAATTATGGAAGTAAGATAATGTCATCATATGTGTGTGGAGAAAAAAACAATCCTATTTGCTTTGAGCAGGTGGTAAATTTCAGCAAGTGATAGAGTTGATGTCCCCATACTGCATTTCCCACAGTTACCCTACCAGAAAACCTGAGCCTTAGACAGGAAAAGCTGGCCCCGGGATGTCACTGTTCCTTGGCAAATCTGGCAGCCAGAGAATGTAGACCACACCAGAAAAGTGTTTGGCTCAAGGAGAGAAAGGGAGACTAATGTAGTAAATATAAATACTGCTTCTCAGCTTCAGTCTCTTATAAATAAATTTATTTTGGGTTTAACATATTCTTTTATATTCAAGTATATAGCTGAAATGTACAGTGTAGACAATATGCACACTTAATATATGGTTTATTAATTAAGATATTAACAGAGGACACCATCAGAATTGATACAATATTTGAGTCAGGAAAATGTATACATTTCCCCCAGAAACAGTATCAGTATATACATACGGTGCACCGAGTATGGAGAAGTTCCTAATATCATCCAGTGTCTTTTATTGCATCTTGTTAGAGTGGACCCCCTCTCTTATTTCTCCTTCAATCTCACTGTAGTAACATGCTTGAGTGGACTCAGACATGGTACATTTAACCAATTTGGCACTGAGCCTTAGGTTATTAAACAAACAAAGATTGGACGCGCCGTCTCTGAACTCCAGCCACCCAGGTAACTCCTGCAGCTGGGTGCACTGCCCCACTGGTGGATTTGCACCTGGCTGCTGCTGGGACTTGGGTCACTGTGCTAGTGCAGTCCACATGCTTCAGAACCAGTGTTTACTCCTTAGCCTTCTCTCCCTTCTGTGACTTGGGTCTTCTCTCCCGACCTCACAGTCTCCCCGACCTGTCCACATTCGCTGGACAGAATGGTGGACTGTTTTCACTGCATATTGCCTATTCCTTCTTAAAGTCGTTATGAGACAGGATATTAAACATTTACAGAGTTGAGAAATGAGGTGGTTTCTCCCAATGAACAAGCAAAATCCTCTTCATTGATTAATTACTGCTTCTGACCCTGGAGTTGCTGTCCAGAGAAAAGAAGAACGATACTTATGCCTAGTAATTGGACAACTTCCGTGAATTCCTATTTATAACAAATGTAAAATGTGCTACAGGGAGATGGATGATCTCAGGGTTAAGAACTTGATTCTACAGCTAATGTAGAATTTTTTTATGTTAAAAAATGTGTATTTCATTTATTTTATTTTCAAATCAAAGGCAACAAGTGATGTATAGTTTTTATCCTATATGATGTATTAAGAGACTAAATTGACTTTTATTGTATTTTTCTCTGAGGTACAAATAGCAATGGTTTAAGCTAACAGAATGAAAATATCAAAAGGCCAGTTCTTGAAGCTGCCTATAGGCCTAAAACAGGAAGGGAGATTCTGTAAGGAATACGGAACATGTGAACTTGCTGGGAGGAACTTGCTTGTGTGCCTTAGCGATTTGCTAATCCTCTGCACACTGGAGGGGGACTGTAAAGTTTGATCAGAACTGTGAACAAATTTTACAACTCAAACTTTAACCCACGAACACTGCCTCATCCCTCAGCCAACAGACTTTCCCCTGTGTGGAGCACTGCAAGGTGATAATACTATGCAGCATGTGTAGTGAGAGAAGGAAGACTTACTATAGAAATTCTCACTGGTGTGAAAATGGTTCACAGTTTCTGTAATCAGGGCTTTCAAATAAACAGGTATAAACTTTGACTCAGGACAAAAGCTTAGTGCTAATAATTTTTACAGAGAAAAAAGTATAAATTATAAGATAATTGAAGTTGTCTTTACTCAGATATAATTTTTGAAAGAAAAATATTTAAAGGTATTTGTATATAGCTTTCAGAATAAATCAGTTTTTCATCCGCAGAAGCAGAGTTGGATTCATTTCAGGAATCCACAATAAGTGCTGTCTCACCGTGTAGAGCTGTTCTATGCATAGAATATCCTAGATGTATGAGGAAAGTAGAGCGGTATGCTTTGCTTATCGTCGTCTGAGCTCTCTGGGCAGTTCTCAGCAGTGCGCAGCCGCTCCCCAGCCTTCCAACTCAATCTGCGAGGAGCCGCGAGCTCCAGTCACACATGAGCCGAAGTCACACATGAGCGGCTTAGCAGGATCCATACCCCGGAACTGTCATGGTCCCTAAGTCCTTTATTAGGAACATTATGCCGTACCGTCTTCTAGGGCTCTATATTAACATCATGTAAATTTATTCTCCAGCATGATTCATTAAAATGAAAATGGGCCATTTTCTGATTCTCTGAGCACTTGAGAAAAAGTGTTACATCCTGAATACCGATTTCACTGCTGAGCAGGAGACAAGAAAAGAAGTTAAACCTTTACTTGTATTGGAGGATGGTTCAGCCTTAAAAAGTTATTTATTTCAGATTTTGGTTTAAAATATTTAAAGGAAACACAAGCAGTAATAAAGTTGAGAATAACAACAGTTGCATCTTTTAGTAGTGGTAATGCAAGAAAACCAAAATATGCCTGTAGTTCACTGGTAGAAAAGTAAAGATTAAAGTATAACTAAATAAAAAAATTAATCTGTGCTAGACACCCACTTACACATTTTAAAATACCATCTGAAATCCATAAACATCAACCCTGTTTTTTGGTAGCCTCATTTTTTGTTTAAATAAAATTAATAATAGAGCAGCCTCTGGTATAGAACTTTCAGGTAAAAAAGAATGCAACAGAAAAGAATGACTTAGCATATCAGCATGTTTACAATCATAGTCAAAGGGTTAAAAGGTAAAATTTGGAGTGGAGAATGTATAGAATGTATATGATCTAATGGTTCTCTTCTCTTTCAGGAACAGTATAGTTCTACTCTGGCTCCATTCTACTTTTAAAAATATATAACGCTGTCCTTTCAGAAAGATGCTCAGATTAAGAATTACTTTTAGGAAAATTCACTGACTAAGCACTTACTATTTACAAAGAGTCAACACTGACACTTCTGATAGTAGGTCTCCTCTGTCAGTCAAGGAAATTAGGCTCTGACTGGGAGGAAGTACTTACCCTGCCGATGCCTGTAAGGAAGGAAATGCCAGGATGAAATGAACCTTTGAAGCCAGGCATGGTGGAGCCGAGATGGTCACAAGTTCAAGCCCAGCCTGGTCAATTACCTCAAAGACCCAAGGACGTAACTCAGGGCAAAAGCTTCAGGAAGGGTTTGACATTGGGATTCCAGTGAAGCTGTTCCCAATTCTCTTTTGTACTAGTTTTAACTGAGTGGTTTTTAGTGGGCTTTATCAATATGTAGAACTGGGGATGTGATTCTGGTGGTGATAATAACAAGACTACTTGGGAAACTCCTAGAAGCAATATCTGGTCCCAAAAAGGTTCTAGATGAATCTTGGCTTCTCAAAGTCTTTCCTCACCTATTCTTTGATTAATCTAGCTGAACCTTAAGTCAAAACGGATCTGAGAAGCTTAGACACAAAGAAAGACATCTGTATGTGTATTCAGAGTGCATGGCATCTACAGCTCGAGAATGCAGTGAGGGCTCTCGGGAAAATGGACATTCTATAGACCCAGAGGAGGTGGTGCCTGGATACTAGCACCTCGTGCTTTTGCAACACTGATCAGCTGTTTGAATACCACCCATGCATCTGCTATAGAGAAGGGCTGTTTTTCTCCTACTACTTGATTTTGAAGTAACTTTTCCCCATACGCAAGCCAAATTAATATAGCAGAGGGAGCAGTTTAATTCGGTTCTCTTCATCAAGCACTTATAATTGCAGAATGCCAGAAAAGGACATTTTTGTTTATCAACATCTGCATTCTGCTTCCAAAGGAAAGTGCCAGTAGCTTCACTGCCCATACTGCTGTTTTCTACATGAACAGGAAGTTTTGGAGGTCTGGCTTCTGTCCGTCCCTGAAGCCACTCTTGTTAAGGAGAATTGCCCCGTTTGCTCTTGGCTTCAAGTGAAAAGAGCTGGAGGCCACCTGTGAAGGACACAGGGGTTTTACAGTGGGACACAAAAGTAAGCAGAAGGTGGCACATCTGTTCCCCTCCTTCTACCCCCAGCACTAAGTACACCCCGTTACCCTTCAGACTTCTCCACCCATTAGTGAACATTTTTGATTATATTACTTGTGTAGCAACACTAACATAATACAACTGATCAGAGCACTGTATGTTCCTAGGGAGAACTTTTCTTTTGGATGGACCAAGCTTCAGCAACAGTAAGGAAGAATACAAAGGTAGCAGTTAAAAGATTTGGTCCAGGAAAATAAAACTTACTTAAAAATCTGGTTAATATAGACCTGTTCCAGAGTACAGGAACCCTAGCTGACAGGATCAGATATTCTTTTTATCATTTTTTACATTACTCATCCTCTTTGATTTTTTTTATTTGAAAACATATTTCATGGTTTAAAATTAACTGTGTAGGACTGAGGATTTAGCTCAGTGGTTCTAGCACCTGTCTCATGAGCTCGAGGTCTGAAGTTTGACCCTGGTACAAAAAATAATAATAAATAACTGTGCAACATGGAGATAAAATTGAGTTTTTAGAGATCTCTGAGAAAATACATCAAAAAAAGCACCAAATAAATGATGGAAATACAACTATCCAGATAGATCCTTCCCTGCAACATCTCAGAAAATAAAAAGGTGAAGTAATTTTAATAAACACCTAGTTCAGAATAATTAATTAGCAACCACCACACATATAGGAGGATGTTTATTCTCACACATAATCCAAGAAATGCAAGAGCAGTGACCTTTGGTAAAAATAATTAAGTTAAAAATGATAACAGGTGATAAGTTGTTAGCAAAGGTGCAATGATGTTAGATGTTCACTTGTCCCTTGGGTAGCACTGAATTGTGGGTAATTGCTTTGGGAAATCATGGTGGAAAAGCGCAAGCTAGGTCTGTCCACTGTGCTCTCCCTGACTCTGTCTAACCCTGCTGACTGACTGCTGAGAGCAGTCCCATGCTCAGAACAAAGAGGTGTCTATGGTTTTAGCAGGAAATAGCCTAAATGGGTAAACTCTGAGGCTGTACTCATAAGTGAAATAAATAGGACACAGATGTGTAAATACTTGATCATTTCTCTAGGATGAGAAACTTCAGGTGTAAGTGAGGTCCACAGAGTAAGACAGGTATTGTGTTATAGGAAGAAAATGTTGAAAAGAAAAAGAGGGTGGGGGAAGGTAAAGAAGGGAAAGAAAAAATTTGTGATTAAAAAGTGGATATAAAGCTTAGTTATCTAAGCTTTAAGAGGTAGGGAGTTGTAGAGAGGGCAAGGGAATGGGAAAATATGAGAATCAAGATGTACCATGTACAGGTAGTACATATTCTTAAAGTTAAATGTGATCATAATGTACATCTAAAATGCATCAGTAAACTCAATAAAGGGAAAAAAAGCATATATATATATATCAAAGCAATTGGAGATTTCCAGGTACATGGTGCCTGCACGCATTTTAGACATGTTCTTGTGGACAGTTTTCATGTGGCATGATTTTCCTGTTTGCCAAAAATAAAGACTTAAACTCATCATTTCTTTGCCAAACCCCAAGCATACACCCACTTGGGCCCCTGTGATCTGTCCTCAGAAGCTTTCTTGATTTTCTAATTCTCATCTTCTGCTTTCACAATACACAATATTTTGGAAAATACTGATCAAGTAAGTGTGGCATGTAAAGACTAATCTCAGAAGTAGCATTCTTGTTTCATTTGTGCTTATGGAATAAACTGTTTTTAAATTAACATTAAGTGCAATGGTATTTAGAAAGGTGATATAAAACGTTATAAATAGAATATATTAAAGATTACAATAAAAAGAACAGTTTTTTCTTTATTTGAAACTATGAAGATTGAAAGACAGTATTATTTGACATTTTCAGATGCAGTCCTAAGGGCTACCCAGAACACAGACTAATAGTGATTAAAGTAAAGTGATGCTCTGTATTTTTCTGCTGCTTACTTGGTAGTTGATTGGTTAACCAGAAACTACAGAAGATGCGGTATACTTTATAGTTGAGTCTTGAAGCTTTCTCTGAAAAATTATTTTGTAAAGAAGACTGTCTACTCTAATCTTAAGCCTGGAAATAAAGGACATGAAATGTTTTTATTCATATGTAGTTTGAGGTTTTGTCTCCTTAGCAAGCTTCCCTATATAGATGCAAAAGATGGAAACAACTGCGGTCCAGCCATATTACTTCTGATTTAAGAACGATAAAAAAGCAGCCAAAATCATGAGCCAATTTATTAAATTCCTGTACCTGCAACTTGATTTCTACTGAATTAACTGTGATAAGATTCTGAGCTTTTCTTCCTGTAGAATCCAGGAGACATGACTATTGTTTAAAAATTGCCAAAAGACAAAAGGTGACAAAAACCTAATCTTAGTAGGAAAAGAAAAAAGCCCAGTGGTTTTTAATTCAATTTTCCCCATTTTCCTACTTTGGACCCTCTATACACAGAAATAGAGTGGAAGAAAAACTCAGCTCTTCTACATCAACTTTAAAATTAGACTTTGTAATGTATAAAAATCAATGCATGAAAACCATAAGAATTAGTCTGTTTTGCTTGTTTTTGAAGTTGCCTCCTTTCTTGCCATTATATTAAATTCTATCAGGAACAGCTTTCCAAATGCACTACTGGATCTGCTTTCCCTTGCTTACTGAATCGTGTGATTAGGAGTTCTCTTAATTAGAGAACTTGACTCTTCATCTTCTCCTATCTGCTGCCATATCTCTGGCAGACACTCTCATTCAAATCAAAAGCTGTTCAGGGAGGGAAGGGGAAAATGAGAATTGAAATGTGTCATGTACACATAAACCCCCTATGCTGGAGGTGATCATAATATATATATATATAATATATAATATATATAATATATTATATAATATATATTATATATAATATATTATATAATATATTATATAATATAATATATAATATATTATATAATATATATTTTTTATCTCCATGTTGCACAAATGAAACAATGCTACTTTTGATATTATTCTTTACATGCCACACTTACTTGATGTACCTGGGTGGCTGCAGCGTGAAGTCTGCCACAGTGCAGCCTGCCTGATGGGAGTTATGGAGGGGCGTGTGCAGGGAGTCCACTGCAAAGGGTGCATTGTTGAGCCCTTTTTATAAAATATTCTTTCTGCAGCATCAAGTCCATCATCTCCAATCCTTCACTGCTGTGAAAGGCCGAGGTCAGTTCTGAAAGTGTCAGACTCTTTCCCTCTCAGGGTAATTAGTAATTCTTCTTTTAGTATCAACCTCACAATCTTTGTATTATCCTAAACACTGTTGGGGCAACATGATACACAAGTATTAAATAAAATCAATCTTCTGGGTCATTAAAAATCTAGTAAGGAAATGAAGAATATTTTAGATCTCCAAAAAACTAACAAATGAATGAAGGATTTATTTTAGAGAGTTGCTCAAAGCTTAGATAAGGAAATAACTGAGACATATAAAAATGGGAGAGTGGTAGGAAATCATTTTAGTCTTTTACTTATTTGTCCATATGTTTACAGGAGTGTAATGTAACAATTGCAAAAGCAAAGCTCACAGTATAAAGTTTATTCCTCCTCTGTGACCGTCCCAGCCTGTAAGACAGATGTGCAGCTTTGACTCCTCAGGATTCATGGTTTTCTTTTTAGTATGGTGTCCACTGAAACATCTGGGTAACGGACATTGAGACAATGTTCAAGTGAGAAAGATGGATTTGGGGAGAAAAGGATAAAATACGAAAGAAGCATAATTGGACCCATGAGACACTCAGACCGTGATGCGGATTCTGCCAATGGAACAAGGAGTGTAGGCTGGGGAAAAGCAAACCTGAGACCAGGATACAGATGTGGAGCAGTGGGTCAGGGCAGTGTGCTTGCGCAGGGCAGATTCTGCCAGTAGGGGGCGCCTCGTGTCATCTCGTCCTCTGTGGCTGCCCGGGGAAGTGTGGCTGGAGCTGGAGAGCTGAGAGGAATCCTGAAGGATCTCAACAGCTAGGGACCTTCTGCTAATTGCATGTATTGCAACTAATGGCAGGTCCTTTCTTTAAAAGGAAATCTTGTGGCTATCAAGTCATGAGTGGGGTATATTTAGTGACAGCCAGCAGCACTGGAATGCACACATCTCTATAGTACGTGGGTGTGTTTCCCTACGTGGAAGTAGCCCACAGAGCAGTGCTGACTCAGTCACTGTGGAGTCCTGCACAGCTCACCAGGCAGAGAACAGTCATAATGGCGAGTCGCATCTATTCTGATTTTGAGAAACATAAAGATACGCAATTTTTTCAGACCAGAGTATGATCCAGTTAATTATAGACCTAATTTTTTAATTTATACACGGACATCACTCAGAGTAGAATTTTTCGTGTTTCTGCTTGGGAGAGTTAGCTGAAACCTTGAGTTCCTTTGTCTGAAGTCCCCCAAGCCATGCGCAGTATGGAGCATCCGCATGGTTAAGCAGAAAACCATGGGAATGTGTGAGGAGGAAGGCGGCTCACCTTACAGAGGACGGGAGACGGAGAAGCGGAGGGGCCACACGCAGCCCCAAGGTCAGCCCTCATGCCTGCTCCTATCTAATAAGGAACTACCAAGTTTTAGGTATATGTGTAGACGCATACATCTGAATTTACCCAAGCTTGAAAACAAAGCTAGATATCCCACATCTTCCCAAACTTTATTATATAATCGCCATTTCTCATTCCTAGTCTAATTATTGCCTGATGTAATGACCAAGAATTAGAAGAAAGACATCCTTGGAAGGTTAATAAGCCATCCAGAAAATTAGATCACCATGATCAAACCATAATGATTTTGCTTGTGATTATCATAGATCACCTGAAAAGTTGGAGGAAAGAAAAATAAATTGGCAACACTGGGTAATTATGGTCGTATTTTTCCACAGTAGATTTTGCAGATGATCACGAGTTATGAATTCCTTTCATATCTAAAACCGGAGGTTTTTTATACATTATACCACCATTATTCGAGTAATCAAAGCCCGTTTATTTGATCGCCATCATAATGGACCACCTGAGGCATCTTCTCCTTTGCTAATGGACAGTTGGTCAGTTAAGAGGTGCTTTGCACAAAATCTTCAATAACCCTAAGCATTTGAATGAGCTCGGAATAAACGCCAGAGAAGCTCCTTTAGTTCCTTAAGTGCATTTGCTAAAACTCTCAACTGCTGTTTCCCACCTTCTGGTCAGAAAATGCCTTTGATCTGCCATCCAGCGCCCTCTCTCACGTGTTTCTTTCTGTGTCGAGCATTGTAACCCTGCTCATCAGCACAAGGACATGTTAGCATTTAGGTATCATCTTCAGATGACAGAATTCTCTCAGACAGACAGTGAAATGCAGAGAGCAGGAAAGGATCAAATTGAAAATCGGATCGCGCTGTTGGGAGACTCGCACTAAGTGGTGTGTGGTGGGAAAACCCAGGCCTGAGCTCAGCCTCACTCTCACTCTCATTACACCCGAGGTGCATCCTGGGCACACACGTGCTGCTGCAGTGCACCCCCAGCCCGCTTCGCGGTCTGTGCTTGGAGCCCGGCGCACGGCTCCAGAGCACACAATCTCTGCCTCGTCCCGTGTGGCAGTGGCTGGGGGCGGAGTGTAAGTGAATTGGGCTACATGAATAAAATACTTACTGATTTTAGAAAAAAAAAAAAAGTGTGTCATGTATAATCTTAAAGAACTTGAATATGCTTCAGATATTTTCTCAGTAGCCCCCGCATGACAGATCCTTGATTCATCTCACTCCCATCTCCCTTCACTGGAAGATACTGATGCGTTGAGTGGGCCTGGTGGGCAGACTGGCCCATGTCACTCACCCAAACATTCACTATCTACTTTGGATTCCTCAGTGGCATCACGTCTTTACATAAGCAGGTATGTAGAGAGAAAATCACCAAATATCAAGGAAGCAACTGAACACTACTCTTGATAATAGAAAAGGAAGTGAAAGAAAGGAAGGCCAGAGAAGGCAGTGAACTTGAACTCGCTTCTCAAATACAAGCAACTATGTCTGAGTGAAGAGGACTCTTGACCACAGAAATTTATGCTGATACATATTGAGTTGAAAAATCATCCTTTTTCTTGCCTCAGGCATAATTGACTGAATTTATTATTTCTTTTTATTCAATAAATATGCACCAAGTAGTCTGTGACTGCTAAGACATAGAGCAAATTTAAACACATCCCATTTGCATGAAGAGTATGAGAGTTCTCTGAGTCTGTGTTCATGGCTAGGACAGAACACCCAACACCCACAACCTCCAGAAGGGGAGGCTTACTTTGGCCCCGGGGTGTGGTCCTGGTCAACGGTGTAGAGGCAGAAAGAACACTGGGGGAGACACTGTCCCCGGCAGGTGTTCCTGACCATGCCTTCCGGCCAGATGGAAGAGCTGTCGCTCTGAGGTCCAGACACCTCTCAAGTGCCTGGCCTGGGCCACCTGCCGCCCAAACCCCACAGTCTCCTTCCAGACCTCAGCAGGAGGAGCCTCACACTTTGAGTCTCCCCTCTTCCCTTCTTCCCCTTCTTGTCTGTCTTGCCTTGTTCCTTCTTTCCTCTCTCAAGTACAGAACACAGGGGAAAGTATTAAGTATGGAGAATAAAACGCTACCTCTAGTTTCTGCTACCCTGCTTGTTAATCTTAAAAAGTAAGTAAACTTGGGGGCCAGGGAGTTAGCTCAGTGGTTCTGGTGCCTGTCTTGCAAGTGCAAGGACCCAGATTCAATCCTCGGTAACCACATACCATACTGGGCGTGGAGACTCACCCCGGCAGCAACCAGTACCACATACCACAGTGCCGGGCGTGGTGGCTCACGTCTGTAATCCCAGCACTCAGGAGGCAGAGGCAGGAGGATTGCTGTGATGTGAGTTTGAGGCTGAGCTGAGTGCCAGCCTGAACCACCACAAAGTGAGACCTTGTCTCAAAAAACCTAGAAAAAAAAAAAACGTAAGCAAACTTGGGAACGTCCTTTTTGCCACCTGAGGTTTGCTTTCTCAGCAGCTGTTCTAATATTTAAAATAAATATTTTGCCATTAGGGTCAAATCTATTAGTGACAGCTCCTGAGGCTGAAGGTTGCTGTTTATTCGGTCACCCATTTTCATCCCCGAAACATGAAGGTAATGGCAGATCCCGAGTTTATCACTGCATCTGGATTCGAACGCAGAATTGAGTATCTCTGTGCCTCCTTTTGCTTTAATCCCCTCTCTCAGTCTGCTAGCAATGAAGGGCCTGTGGATGTGAGTATGGAAAGTAATTCTTTGGCAAGAAAATTTTAGCACTCCAAGATGAAGCTCGTCCTATGACAAATAATATCCTGGTCCAGCTCCCCGTAGTGACTCCCATTTTAGCTCACACAGCTGAGTGTATGGGTAGAAGGGTGAGGCTCTGTGTTACAGAAGCATTTTCTAAGCAGCGCACAGTGCGTACATCACAGCGCTTGCTGTAGGCCCATAATCACTCCCCATGATGAGAGCTTTCTGTTCCCAGCTGTGGATGCAATTGTAAATGTGGGGGCCGGGGCCTCGGATGGACAGCAGTTGGATTTATTACAGCTTCATTCATTATTCTGTGTCTCCTTGGCTTATAACCTGTTGAGTCTATGCTGTGGTGCTGTTGAGGCTCATTATCAAGACATTTAACCAGTGAGGTAGGGGAAAGCCCTTGGGAGGGAGGAGAACGGAAGCTTTCACTGAGGATTTTCTGCTGTGTTTATGAACCCAGCAAGGAACGCTACATACAAGAGGGACATACATGCTTGTGTGGCGCCCCTCTCTGTTTGCACTAACGAATTCTCACCAGCTCCTGGAAGGTGACAGTGTCAGTCAGCGAGACTGTGGCTTATGGCGTTCCAGCCAAAAGATTACAAAGTCCTGACCTGGGAAGTGGGTGCAGGAGGACTGTGGTCCGCCACACTCTGCTGAGTCAAGACGTCTGCAGAGCTGCCCAGCCTGGTTGGATGTGCTGCGTGGGGGCCACTCTTTGTCCATCTTTTCCCACCACAGGCCACAACCCCACAGTGTTGTTGGCCAGCTGAGGAGTAGCTGGTCAGGCTGGGAAAATGGATTTGAACTTTATGTCATTTTAATTAATGTAAATTTAAACTACTACAGGTGGAAACTCACTACCCTACCTCATGACACAGACCCAGAGCATTTGATTTCCAGCTTTTCAAACACTGCTTTATTAGCATTTTGAGCTGTAGATGGCATGTGTGGTTTTGTCCATGCTAAACACAAGCTCCACTGCTGAGCCACACCTGTGATATGAGCCTAGGACTTGGTTTTTATAGAAATAAGTGAAAACATTCCATTAGGTGAAAAGGTTAACCTAAAAGGTAAAATATGTTATTATCCTTCAACAAATATTCCTAGAATATTTTCTGATCATCCCATCTGAAGAGATTTTCTATATTACACTAAGATCCTTACCAAGTACCTTAGAGCAGAACTTGGGACATGGCTGGTCATTTCAACATGGTTTGGGAATTTGTGTTTTAAAATATTAAAACGAAATGTAGTCATTGCTAAGGGGACTCGGATCTCCCCAGAAGTAGTAGCTACAACTTAAAATATTTTGGTGTGCGGGTTTGAATACACCACACCGAGTGAAATACCAATGTCTTATGTTAGACTGTAGCATGTCAACATGTAACATGTCAGCATGTTGGACTGTAGGCTGGATTTCCAAAAGTCGACATGAATTTAGTCAGGTTCCCCTCTACCCGCCGACTCCTTGGTTTATGGGGTGAGAGATCGCAGACGACCCTTTCAGGTACTGGCCCACTCGAGAATCATGTTGCTCAGGGAAAAGAAGCCTTGAGACCCCTAAATCCTGCTTCGCCCATGGGAGTTTCAGCTCCCTGCAAAAAAAAAGATCACTTTTATTATGATGTTTCTATCTAGACAGCAATAAGGAAATGGAGAAAGGATTCCCAGAGTTAAATTTCTACTCACGAGGACCTTAGGACCTGTACAGTTTTCCTCAGAAAATGCTACAGAGCGCCTCAGTTTTCATCTCACTTTTGCTTCCCAAGGTTGAAGGAATGGTTAATGGGTTATACACTGAGAAGTCCATTAATCTTTTGATTAGCATTTGTTTTCCTTAGAGGCAACCTAACAAATGAGGAATGTTCTTAATTTATTCTCCAGAGTAATCATAGATATGGATATTGGAGCATTTAGCAGATGCACCAGACAAAAGAGTAGGTTATGAAACATGCATTTCTGTGCACCAGGAATGCAACTGGCTTCTTAATTTTAAGAAAGCTCTGAGACAGAATCTCATTTCTAATCCAGTGTTGCTGAGCTGATCATTGCAGTCTTGGGTTGTTAAGTAGGAGCTAAATCCAAGTAATTTGTCTTGAAAAAATTGAAAACATTCCCACTTGCATTAAAAATGTGAAACCTGATTTTTTTAAAGGTGAGTTCAAGTGACACTCGTAGCTGGGTTTTTTTTTTTTTTTCCCACCCACAGAGTTCTCCCTACATGCAACATTTTCACTAAGGAGACTTCATTGTCTATAGCAGACTCACCTTGCCCTGGGACTCTGCCAGGTACAGCTAATCAAAGAGAGAAGCTGTTTTAAAAACACATCCCTCCCATGAAGAACTTCCTCAACAAATATTTCCTCCACCCTCTGCACTGGCCCTCGTGTCCACCAACGCATTACTCCCCAGATCCGCTGACCATCTTCACCATCCTGTTAGGCTGTGTGTCTTACTTGGACTTCTTGGGCACACAGGAGTGTGGTGAACAGGCCTTTTCTATGAACTGATTGTCAGGCAGTGGGAGGGCAGGAGAAGAACAAAACTGTTGCATGAAATACAGAGACAGCCTGTTGTGCCTGACATGGAAGTAATGACCTAGGCAGAGTCCTTCTTGGTTTTGAGAACCTGCCCTCTGTTGTTTGGTAGAAGGGCTTTCTGTGCAGAGGGGCTCTCTCAGACAATGAGTAGTCAAGATGCCATTACCATCTAGATAACTACACTACATGCATTTTCCCCATCTTTTCCATTTAGAAATCTTGTCAATACAGGCACTTACACATTCTTAATCTCATAAGAAAAGTACTTCAGATGCACAAAGAAAAGCAATTGAGTAGAAAGACAATATTAGTTGCTATATATCAGTATTTCACACAGCTTTAAAGTTTTTCATTTCATTAACATTTTCTTTGAATCACACTACATATTTTTCAGGGAAAACAACTTCCTTATTCATTTTTTCTGATCTAAAAATACAAATACGCCTGAAGAAATCTAAGTAGCATGGGGGAAAAAACTAAAAGCAACAGTATAGATGTCATGTGGGTAGGAATTTGGGAAGAAAGCAGAATGTGTTTTCGGATAGGAAAAAAATACATTTTTCTATTTAGGGACAGCCCTGTGTCAAAAGGCTGTATGTAAAGTATTAAAAGTGTTCATGTCTAGGAGGCTGAGGCATGAGAATGGAAAGTTTGAGCCATCCTGGACAACTGAGCAACTTTTTGAGACTGTCTCAAACTGTAAAAAAGTGAAAAGGGCTGATATGAAGGCCCTGGGTTCAGTCCTCAACATCACAAAAATAATTTTTAAATGTTTAAGTGAACATATTTTTAAAATACCAATGTTTGTTACGAAATACTTCCTGGATGTTCTGCGGATATAAAACTGGGCTTACTTAGTGACACAGAAATTAGTGTATTCTTACCATTTGATAGTAGTTATTAATATTAGCTCTATTGAAAAATGAGTTTTGGTTGACATAACCATCCCAACAATTCCCTGCTGTCTACCCTGAAAAGAGTCCACAGCCCTTAAGCCTGATTCATTTCCCCCCTTCTCTCTCATGGAAGTCTAGGGAAGTCATTGCATTTTTTTTCATGTTGTCATTTCAAGCTTCTATTAATGAAGATTGGCATTATCCCCCAGGGCTTCTTAGCTGCTCCTTATTCAATTTGTTTGCCTGGGCCTCCCTTTCCCCACATTCTGCAAACATGCTCCAACTCCACACTGCTGCCATTTTTCTCAGGACTTAGCTGTCCACACGCTGCCATATGAGTGGGAGACCAGAGTTTGGGGGCTGGCTGTTTGGGAAATCCTGAAGGAACTGACCCAGCTACAGAGCCCACAGTCGGACCTCTAGGCCTCATCTGCTTGAAGACCTGGTTGTACTGCAGTGACAGAGGTCCTCCAGACTAGGGCTTCCTCTGTCACTCTCTGTGCTCCTTCATTATACTTCCCCAGGCAGGTGGTGGGTGAGGCAGTTGGTTCCGCTCACTGTGGTTACTCAGGGACCTGACCGAAGAGTGTTGCACATTGACTTTGTCCCTATTACTCAGTCAATTGCTATACTTCCTTAGTTTTCTTGCCAAATTATATTTCACTAGACACTTGACTCCCTCTCTGCTCCAGCCTCTTAAATTGGCCTCCTTTCTGGTTTCATCTGGATACCTTCACATGGGATGAAGACTCCCAACATGTAACTAAATGCTGCAGCCCAAAATCTGACCTGTGCCATGCTAGTCAGCAGCTCCTTAGCCAGAACTAATCATGTAGCCTAGTTGAGTGCAGTGTCCAGAAAATGCAATTCTCTCCCTAGTGACACTTCTCAGCACTGGCCTCCTGGCTACTCATTGTTCTCAAATTCCACTTCATCCTCTGGACATGTTATCATACCTTGTTACGTGAAGCTTCAGGGACCTGGAGTCTTCTCTGGCCATGACTCATTACCATCTCTCAAGCTGTACTCTAGGGCAGATGTAAAAGCAGATGAAGACCCAGGGTGGTGGACATAGCTCGGTGGAAGAGCTCTTGGCTGACATAGAGAAAGCCCTGTGTTCAGTCTCTTGAACTGAAAAAAAAAAAGAGAAAAGAAAAAAAAGAAAGGAGGAAAGAAAAAGAAAAATTAAGTCATAACTTCTTGTTGAAAATCTAGGACAGAAGGATCAAAAGAGTAGCCTACCTTCTAGAACATAATCATGCTAAGAAGGTGGGACGTGCAAACTGAACCCAAGACGATGAGGGAGGTATGAAAAGAACACGCAGCCACCCTTCCTGAGTAGTGTGATGCTGCTGCTGAAGGCTGGGATCCCACCTGGGTCAGGACTGGAGATGGGAGAGACGTACCCTAAAGAGCCGTGACAGTGAGTGTAAGCAGATGGGAAGCCACGGGGTGGCCACAACGCACAAAGCATTCTGTGGTGCTGGCCGTGAAATAAGAGAGGTGGGTCAGGGAGAAGACTGTGATCCAAGGAGAATTACTGGAACTTTGTAATAAGAAAATTTTGAGCCAGAAAGATTGTGTCTCAATTGGACTTGAACTTTTAAAATATCAACCATGTGTCAGACCGAGGGTTTATCTCAGTGGTTCTGGTGCCTGTCTTGCAAGCGCAAGGACCCGGGTTCGATCCCCAGTAACCACATACCATACTGAGTGTAGAGACCCATGCCCAGCAGCAGTCAGTACCACATACCACAGTGCCAGGCGTGGTGGCTCACGCCTGTCATCCCAGCACTCGGGAGGCAGAGGCAGGAGGATTGCTGTGATGTGAGTTTGAGGCTGAGCTCAGGGCCAGCCTGAACTACAAAGTGAACCCTGTCTTAAAAAATAAATAAATAGATATATAATTAAGTAATTAATTTTTTAAAAATATCACCCATGTGTATTAACTATACTGGCTTCTAAATAGAGTGAGCATCTTAGATAAGAGCAAAGTAAAGAGTACAAAATGTTTTTATTTTGTTTTTTCCTCACTGTAGCCTAGTGTGATAAGACAAATGTTTTGACCTTTTAAAAAGGCTCGTTTCTTGGATTTATACTAACCAACATGTTTTCACTCATTCACAAGTATAAATCATATTTTATGCCTGCAAACTACAGAACATGCCCCTTAATAGTATTTTTTATTTAAGCAAGTATTAAGTAGAGTAAGATACTATACCTAGTAATCCTGAATCTTTATTGGTTAGCCAGCAGCAATTTTTTCCTACACTTGAAGATTCTTTTCCCAAATCCAACAGAAATAGACAGCATGCTACAATTCCAATATTTTACAATAAAACTTCACCCAAGGTGTTTAAAAATAAAAAGGTCTCTGAATCTCGATGAAACCATGAATGAAAGTGGCTTGAATTTTAAAAAGTAAAGTTTAGAAAACTGGTCTAATTTTGAAATTTGTACATAGACTAATTTTATAAAATGTTTGTCTTTCCCTTTATCTCTGGAGAGCCTTAATGAAACAGTGGAACCAGAATTTTCTCTACTGCCCAGGGTGTTGTATTTTTAATCTAGATGTCTTTTCCACAATTATTCCTTCTTTTCAATTTACAGTTGTAGAGTGAACTAATGGTTCTGTACATAGACATGACGACTCACCCAATTTCTTGCCTCTTCCAGTATTTGAACTTCTCTAGCCCATTTTGTGGTTTTGTTTGATTTTGTGCTTTCTTTTTCTTTCCCATTTTGTAGGAGAGAGACACATCTCCTTTAACACCTCGTATTGAATAATTCTGATTTTTTGTTCTTAGATTTTGAAGAATGTTTCTCCTTCTTATTGCTTTTGATTTGTATTCTGCTTTTACAATAATATATATTAATGTACTCATCTTGGAGGTGATGAGGCTGACACACTAGAGCTCACTTGCAGAGACAGATTCCAGGATCAGGCAACATAGGGGTCTCAAGGAGCTCCAGGGGGTTGGGCCGGAAGTGACGGGACTGAAACCATAGACAGAGCGACAGTTGTCAGCGGGAAGATAGATGGACCAGAATTACCAGACTTCACCCACTGTGGCCATCAGTAAAAAGACAATTTAAGAGATGAAACATGATCTCTTAAGAGAGAACAAGTAGGAGGTCAAAAAAGATAGCCAAAAAGCACCTTGTGAAAGATTTAAACTCATCTTCCTGATCCTGACTTTTTTCCCAGTATTTTTGTCATGTACTTGGAAGAAGCAGAGGATGAGCCATAAATAGCAAAAGTAGGCTAGAAAATATCACAGCAATTCTGAACATTATTGCTATAACTACCAATTTTATGAAATGTTGTGACCTCTTAAAATTTGCTTATTACTCCTTTTCATTTCATTGGCCTACTTATGCTACATAACTTATATATTTAAGCAAACTTATATAAATTTCATCTGCTCATTTCTCTTGGGTTTGCATGTCTCACAGAGATGGGATACAACCAACAGCCCTTGGAAGCAGGTACAAAAAAGAAAAGGATAAACTTCTCATTTTCATGCTTGTCTTCATTGGTGAGAAAAAGAGGTTGGACATCTAGCTCTGTGGAAAGGCATGGCCTGTGTTTGGTTCCCAATATGGAGACAGATACAGACAGACAGACTGAATTTTGCTTCAGTGCAAAGGTTCATTTCTCTGTGCAAAGGTCCATTGTTTATTCCAGGGATCAAGGAGTTATGACCAATTTCTGAGGATCTCTGTCGGAGCCTTTCATTTCTTTTTCACCTGTTCCTACCTCCACCCTTTTAGTAACAAGCCAAATTTGGATATTTTCATACGAGATTTCCTCTGTTCCATAATATCTCTATTTTTTGTTGTTTTGTGGTTCTTGTTTGCTTTCTCCAACAACAACTACAAAAATTTTTGCTCCAGTGTCATTCTAAGGTCATTCACAAGGCCAGAATTTCAATTTGAGAGGCGCAGCCATTTTGGACTGCCTCCAAAACCCTTCTCACTTGGAATAAGAGAACGACTTTGCTTCACCTTTCACACTCCTTAATGATAATGCGTTAGGTTGGCAGAGCAATTTAGAGGGTGCAGAGCACCTTCACACATCTTTGTGTTTAATCCCCTCCCCAGCCTGTGAACTTAGCAGGTCAGGCATCTCACTTCACAAGTGAAATATCTGGGGCTCAGAAAAATCTAGAATACTCCTATCTACCTCTCCTCACATTAAGCTGAATCTTGTCAAGTACATAACTGCCCCCAGGTTACTCTCTGTCTCTTTCAATTTGAATTAGCATGATCAGATTTTCATGAGTAAGTCACAGCAAAAATATATCTGAATGCAGCATGTTTGTAAGACCAGAAACAAGATAGTTAGAAGGTTCGAAATTCCCACAAAGTATGGTGAAATGTGGAGTGGAAAAATGTTTAGGACACAAACTAAACGTATTAGGTTTTAACAGATTGTGAGGTCCCTTTATCCAGATAGCAGGAAGAAGTAGATAAAAATGCTGGCGAGGCTACAAATAAACAGGAGCCCTTCCTCTTACATTGTTTGTGCAAATGAAACTAGTACAATCACTACCAGAATCCAGTATGGATATTTTCCAAAAAAAAATCTAAAAATAGAAATGTTATTTGACCCAATTATTCCCCTTCTAAGGATCTCCCCAAAATTCTCAAATATATCATGTTACTGTGACACATGCCTGCTCATGTTTATAACAGCATGATTCATAATAGCTACACCTAAGCAGACTATATGTTCATCAGTAGATGAATTGATGAAGAAAATGTAGTATTTAAACACAATTAAGTATGACTCTGCTACAAAGAAGGATAAAGTCAGTCACCTGTAGGAAATGGATGTGCTTGAGACCATAATGTGAGGTGAAGGGAATCAGACACACAAGCTTGAATATCACATGGCCATTGTAGTATGAGAAGTCATAAACACAAAGAGCAAAATGAAAAACAGTTCTTACTGAAATAGATCTTTCTCGAATGGGAAGGAGAACCAAATAAAGAGGGAGGAGGAAGAGAGAAGAGGGAAAGGAATAAAAAGATGTGTTATGTAAATGTACAAACTCCACACAAGATATATGTACTGTGTTATATATTACAAATATGAACAAATAAAAAATAAAAACAAGAAAACAGTAAGTAAAGTTACCTCAACTGGCAGTGTTGTCTTTATCTGATGATTCAAATGAAACTCTGTCATGAAATGAATATAAGCTACAAACACCAATGTACCATAGACACAGAGAAGTGTGAAGTAATAGAGCTGCATCTCCTTTTATTAAAGATTTATTAGTTAGAAAAATTGGGTGGAAAGAAGCAAATAAGTGGAAGAAAGACGTAAAAAGTCTTTATGCTCTTCTCTTCACATTCATTCTCCTGCAGCGTCTCACATGGTCTCCTTTCGCCACACCACCTTCCCCCACTGTTGACCTTTTTCTAGTTAAGGAGAAGCGACAGAGAATGGCAGATCCCATCAGGGATGCTCTCTTCAGCTTTGCTGTCCAGTGACGCCATGTGTACCAGCTCCCCTGCCATTCTCCACCTCCAGAAGACAGCTTCTCCTTCCTGGCCCTGAGTAAATTCAGTCGCACCTCTGGGACATTACTCCCATAACTCTCCTTCCTCTTCCACGTGCCTGTGTTCCTCCTGCTGTGCCATCCCTTCGGTGTGAAGTGACACCTCACACATCTTTCCATACAAACCCCCTGAGGCCAGATCTTTAACTAGTGCCTGGTTGTCTGTTCTCCTTGTCAGTATATCTGTGCAGAAGTGCTGCAGACTTCCGTTGTTCCCACTCAGTTACAGCCAGTCTCTGCGCCATCCTTCCTACCTTGGATTTGGTGTCCATCGTATCTACCCTCCAGGAGCTCAGACTCCTAATTAGCTCTTCCTAATTTCACATCCTTCAGACATGCAGTACAGACTGATTTAAAACTGCTTTAGGAATATGTGTAAAATAACTTTAATTAGTTATACTAGGAATAATAGAACTCTCTGTACTCATATAATTGATATGGTATCTCATGAAGTTTGGGCTAGCAATTTGTTCTACTGTCATGCTACTAGGAAGCATAGTAAATTGTTTTCTACCCTCTGTCCTTTCTTCCTTGTTGACTTCATTTCTTTATTTTTTAAACCAACTGAGTCTCTTCAAATCTAACTCAGACAGGAGGAAGTGACAGCAGTCAGGCTTGAGGGATGACAGATAGAACTCTGTGTTAGTCTCTGAAATTATTCTTTGTTGTTGTGCAACAGATGAACTGCACATGATTTTGAAGGAGCTTTGTCAAGCATTAGCAAACTAGCTTAACTATGGAAAAATTAAATTTTCCATAATGATCTTCTCTTTTGAAGTTTTCAATATGAAATTACATTTGCTGTGTCATAAACTTGTTTCTTGAGCTTTTCAAGTGTTTTTTTTTACTTGAAACATTATGCACAAGTGCAATTTCAGTCTTTATTTTAGGTTTTTGGCATTTAAATCAATTGAAATTAAAATTTTTCAGTAGTATCATACTTCTTCTAATTAAAAGAAAGCAGAGATGACTGATTTCCTTCCTAAAATCTGATTTATATACATATATAATATTCAACTGTGTTCATTTTGTAAATAGCAAACCAAATGTCATTTCTCTTATTTTAGCATTTAGTAGTATGTAATTATAATTTTTATTCATATGACTGATATCCTTATAATATATGAAAAAAGGGAAGTGTTTTCTTATTATTTTTCTTTAAATTCCTACTGGGAGTTTCTAAGGGAAAGTCAGAAAATGTAAAAAATAGCAACAGAAACAGCAGTTTAGAATTCTAGGGGCCTCTAGGAATTGACAACAGTTTCCATCATTAAATACAACTTCTGTGTGGAAAGAAAAGCATGCCAGGAAAACTGGTCTGCAAGTTGCAAATCATTGAGTTACACAAATTTAAAAAAAGAAAGAATAATCTTGATTTAAATGTTTCTTCCCTTCTTAAAGTAGAATGTACCTTCCTGTCTGTCACTGGAAGGTAAACACACAGCTCCTCTCTTGGTGATAACAAGACAGTAATTTATGTGGCTTACTTAAAAAAACAAACAAACAAAAAACTTCATACTTTGATAAACCAAGTAACTTTTTTACAATTGATATAATTTATGCTACTAATTCTTTTGTTTTGTTTTGTTTTGTTTTTTTGAGACAGGGTCTCGCTTTGTGGTTCAGGCTGGCCCTCAGCTCAGCCTCAAACTCACATCACAGCAATCCTCCTGCCTCTGCCTCCCGAGTGCTGGGATTACCGGCGTGAGCCACCACGCCCGGCACTGTGGTGTGTGGTACTGGTTGATGCTGGGCATGAGTCTCCACATACAGTATTGTATGTGGTTACCTGGGGATCAAACCCCGCCCTTGTGCTTGCAAGACAGGCACCAGTACCACTGAGCTAAATCCCACATCCAATGCTACTAATTCTTTACATAAACAAGCAGGAGAAAATTGAAACTCATTTAACGTGCCATTCAACTTTCCCACTCTACCCCATTCCCCGGATCAGTAGTTTAAGGGAGAAAAGATTTAAGTTGGCTGATGATGTCAGAAGATTCAGTCAATGGGCAGAAACCTCATGGGCAGAGGGTGTAGTACAGTTACAGAGTGCAGGACAGTGCCAGAGAGGAGCAGTGGGCACACACAGGCCCAGGGCACACACCAGGACAAACCAGGGTATGCCCAGGAGCCTGCTCCATTAATTAATTCCTGGCCCTTTCTTAATCCAATGAAGTTGACATATCACCATTAATGGTCACAACTAATACTTATTATGTCATCCTACTTATTTAAGAAAAAGACAACACAAACATTGGGTGGATATTTACTGAAAAGTAGAAGAAAAGATGCACTTTGAATTTTTGAAAAAAATCAGGTTAGCTTCTTATGAAAACTATGCTAAATTACTTTCTTCAGCATCGTAAGTAACAAATGGATGTGGGGTCACATTCTACACCTAGAAACTGCATTTCTTTGTTAATAAATTCTGATCACTTAATTTACTTCAGACATGATTCTTGTGGAAGATTCCACTTACTCGTGTTTATAGTATGGTTCATGTCCATCTTTTACTTAGTGTGAACACGATACTTTGTATGTTAATCAAAGAAAGGTGCAAGAGCTATGTAGAGGAGAACATGAAACTCTTATCAGCTAGAAAAGCCAAGGTTACCTTGGGGGAGTGTCATAATCCAATGGGAGAAAGATGCTTTAACTACAATAGAATAAATAATAACCTAAGAAGAAAATAGTACACAATCCAAAAGCAGACTCAGAAGAAATCACAAGATCTGGAATGATACAGACAAAGCGAGCAAAATCTGAGATGTGGAAAACAGTGTGAAGCTGTTGTTTCCTTACAATTTATTGGCAGCATTGACCAGTGTTTTATTCATCAGCCCGTGCCAGGTAAAGCCACAGTTATAAATGACCCCACAGACTCAGGGACTCACAGCATCAGTGGCATATTTCTCGCTGCCACAGCTGTGGTCAACCACGGCTCTGCTCCATATATCTTCTCGTTCTGGTACTGGGTGGAAGAACAGCCTGTATTTTAGAATGTGTCTTTTCATACAGGGGGAAAGAGCCAGAAAGCACAGATCCGCGTGGTGGCCTTTTGTTGCTTCTATTCAGAACTCCTCTAATCCCACTCACACTGCGGTGGGAAATTCATGTCACAAGGCCCAGCATGTCATCCTGGAACTGCACATCACAGGGATATGGAAGAGACTTGCAATCCTTTTATTAGAAAGGCAGGGAAAACTAATAGAAAGAAATAATGCAATCTATTCTAGAAGGGATATGCCGATAGTGTTTCCATGAAGAATGTAGTACTGTGGATACATCTGAAAGTTTATGGCAAATGTGGGTTAAAAGTCAAACCACTTAGCAACAATTGACAAGTGTCTTCATTAGTACAGAAACCTCTGGCTTTTTTTTTTAAATGAACACAAAAGAGTAGAATGGCTACATAAAGTAAAAATAATGTTAAAAAGAAGCATGAGATTTAGCATGTAGGTAGAAATAAAATATTGTGATGACAGGAATATAATTATTAGAAATATCTTTTTATAAACTTACTCATTTTTATCAAGTAATAAATTAGGATAATTTTTAAATGCACATTCTAATCCTTAAAACAGCACAAAAATAATAGATATGACTTCCTTGATAAAAAATCATTGAAGAGATAAAATAAAATGAATTCCAAGAATATTAGATGTACAGAAAGAAGGAAAGTGGGAGTCCAAGAATATGAGCCTGGTGAGCATCAAATATTGGGTTGGCAGGCTTAACACCAAACATATCGATAATTAAATTAAAGTAAATAGACCCACCAATGATTAAATGCAGAGGTGCTTGGGTTGGATAAGAAATTATGACTATGTGTTGTTTACAAGAAATACATTTTAACCAGAAAAATATAAATAGGTTGAAAAATGGATGGGAACAAAAAGTTAATGCAGCTATAAGACATGTGAATACTAGAATAAAGCACACTTCCAAATGAGTAGCAGCATTACCAGCAACCCAGAAGGTGCATTTTGTAACATACAGACTACTGAAAGTTTACACATTAGACATCAAAATTTCAGTTAAAACAAAAACTAGCAGAAGAGAACCAGAAGCAAACTTACTATCACCAGTACGGTGATAGAATAAATAATTAAGCAATGAAATCAGCAACAGCGAACATCAATTTAATTAATTAATGTCCTAAGTCCAATTTAGAATGTTTAAAGTGCACCTGGAGAGGTCTACATAGATCATATCTTAGAACATAAGAAAAGTTAAAATAAATCTCAAAGAATTTAAATTATATTATGTTCTCTAGCCATGAAATACAATTAATGAGGGGCCGGGGAGTTAACTCAGTGGTTCTGGTGCCTGTCTTGCAAGCGCAAGGGCCCGGGTTTGATCCCCGGTAACCACATACCATACTGGGCATGGAGACTCACACCCAGCAGCAACCAGTACCACATACCACAGTGCCGGGCGTGGTGGCTCACACCTGCAATCCCAGAACTCGGGAGGCAGAGGCAGGAGGATTGCTGTGGTGTGAGTTGGAGGCTAAGCTGAGGGACAGCCTGAACCACAAAGCGAGACCCTGTCTCAAAAAAAAAAGAAATACAATTAATGAGTTAAACAAATAAACAAAAAAGTGAGGATGTAGCTCAGTGGTGCCACACCTGACTAGAAAATGCAAAGTCCTAAGTTCAATCCCTGGTAATAATAATAATAATAATAATAATAATAATAATAATAATAATAATAATAAATTTACTACACATAATAAAAAAATTTTTATACTGTCAAACACTTAAACACTTCCTAAATAATGAGTCAATCAGAGAAGAAATCTCTCAGGTTATAAAAGCATCCATTTAGAATAGAAATACATGTAAACCTACCATTTTGGGGATGCAGCCATGGCACTCTCTATGAGGAAAGCCATACATTTCACGGTCTGTGCAGGAAAATCAGAAAGTATAAAGGGAAGAAACTAGGAAATAATGATTTACATCTTCATATGAACAAAAGAAAATGAGAGCAGAAATTAGAATGAATTTTAAGTAGACCTTTATAAAGAAATAAAATTGAAAATTAATGGAGTATGGCCAGACAGTTTCACTGATGATTTACAGTGCACAGATGAAGAAAACATACTCATCATACAGAATCTCTTCCATAGCACAGAGGAAGTAGAATTTTCCTACTCAATTCATGAGGCCATTTTAACGCAGAAGTGGAAATCAGGCTTAAGTAAAACTACATCTTCATTTTCTTGTAACCATGAATCAAAAAGTGTTGAACAAATATTAGCAGATGAAACCAGCAATACATAAAAATGTTAACAACCATAATCAAGTTTGATTTTTCCCTAGAATTCAAGGTTGGCTTGACACAGGAAAATCAATACATTTTATGTTTACAGATCAAGAGAGAAGAATAATCAACTAAGAAAAAGTAAACAGATTCTTAATTTTCAAATTTTACAAAAAATCTAATTGGACATAAGTAATAAATGAACAAAACAATGTAAATTTATAGAAATAGACATGAGTAAACAGGATATCTTTACGACTTTGAGTAGATGGCTTCATAGACAAGACACAAAACAACATAATAGAGAAAATTTCTTTCATCAAAATGTAAACTTCTGCTTATTAATTAAAAAGCTACCACTGAGAAAATAGACTAAGAAAGATACACCTGATAAAAATTTAAATAAAAAAACTAGGGAAGGCCCAGGGACTGAGGTTAGCAGCGGGCGGCTCGGGAAACGGCGACTGTGCCACTGAATCTGCACTGGGTTTGGAGCTTACTGGCCTCCAGGCCCACGCCGGAAGAGCGCCCAGGGACTGAGTTTAGCAGCGGGCGGCTCGGGAAGCGGTGACTGCAGCACCGAGTCTGCGTCACTGAATCTGC
>PVIR01010531.1:12500-50223 GCA_004026965.1 Petromus typicus | reverse complement strand
AGAACTCATGACTCCTCATTGAAATGCGGCCCTCATTGCAAACTCAATGTCCCATTGATTATCCACATTGCTTTTCTAGAATATCCTGTACTGTTGCTTTGTGTTTAACTGTATCCCTTTCTCCTGTGAATAAGAGGTGAAAGTACAAGTATCTCAAAATATAAATTTATGTGAAATAATCCTGATATAAAGTTAAAATGAGTTCTGCATTATCAGGTGGACTGCCAATGCTATATGACTCATATCTTTAATCAAAAATGGTCATTTGAAAGCAGAAATATAATGAAAACAGCAAGACAGTGGCAAAGAATGGAGTTAGGATGCCGCAAGCCAAGGCAGAGCAAGGGGCAACAGTGACTCCAGAAACTAGGTGGGGCAGGAAGTGTTCTCCCCTGAAGAGTTTGAGGTGAAGCTCCTACTGCTGGCAGTGATTGTGAATTCTGACCAGCCAGAGGCCTGACAGAACACATTGCTGATGTTCAAGAGCCACTTTGTAGAGGTTTGTTATGGCTAAGTGAAACACTTATACAGGTGTATTGTGGGGTGGGAGAAATGGCATTGGTATGCACAATGACAATCTTCTTCAGTTATGACATAAATAGGCAAATAGGGAAATCAGAAGGTATTACTGATCAGTAACATGAACTCACAACTTTCATCATTATTTTGTGAAAGAAGTGGCTCTGAGAGATGCATATTATATAATTTGAAATGCTTTTCATTGCTCCTCTTAGGAGGATAGACATTACAGCATTTGTTAGTGAGCTTCAGATGGCAAATGATTATCTAGGGCTAACAAAACAACACCCCTACCTTTACTTCACTTTTCTCATAGACACACAGATATGTGAGTGCAAATGCACATGCATGTGCATACACACACGCACACACATACATGCACACACACAGTGGCCCTCAAACTATAAAACAATGTTGAGATGCTAGTAATAAAAACACAAGGATCGTATATCTATTTAGATTTAATTGCTATTTAAAATAAATCCATGGTATAATGTTGTCTAAGAAGGGTTTTCATATAGACATCTAAATAATTTTTACATTACAAAATTAATATATAGATACAATTCTTGGATCATGGCTGATCCATGATTATGTGAAAGAAGATATAGAACATGTAGTATGTCAGTTATTCAGTTCTACTTTTTCAAAAGTGTAAATGTAGTAATTAGAAACACATTTGATATTTTAAAATGAGAAACACGTATAACTGAATTAATGGGAATACAAGTTTTCAATTTTCACTTTAATACTTTCATGACCTTTGGAAGCATAACATGGGAAACTGTATAACTTTATTGTTTCTGACCCATGAATTGTCAGTTCTATTCTGTCCCTACATGGTAATTCCATGCAAGCTTTGGGATGAAAACTTCTGATAAAACATACTTTTAAAGAAAACCAGCAAAAAGCATGATTTTAAAGCATACAAATATATTTCATCTTCTTAAGTAAATATGTTTATGTAACCATAATCCATGAGAAGAATAGAACACTGTTTTACTACATCTAGCTCAAGGTATAACCTATATCTCATGCTACTGTATAATATGTAAAATATTTTTAAAAACATTTCTTTTTCTCTGGAATAAATGACTTCTAGAAATTAACATTGTGTTCATAAACTTTGGTCATATTCTCTGTTAATTATGACAGTTCATCTATTTCAGATTTAAATATATAATTATATATAAAATTATTTGGAGAATTATTCTTTAATAACAATTGCACGTAGTTTTTGAAGGAGAGGTCCATTCTTGGCTTAGGTACACTGCAAGTACACCCTGTAGCACACTATGGGACACTGAGAGCTGTGAGAAAACACCTGCCTCTGTGGGTAGAAACCAGGTTTATATGCCAAACGAAACCTGTTTTGTCCTTGCTCAATGTTGTGACTATGAGGCCCACAGCCAAACAAACAGGCAGGGTGCAGAGGCAGATCACAAGACCAATCATATGATACAATTTTAACACACTGGTCAGTAATGGCCAACTCTGTAGAACGCCTCTATCCCCGTCTCCTACACCATTTCTTTATAAAGCCAGTGCTGACCATAATAAAGCAGAAGGGTTCCTTTGAAACCTTCTCCGGATTCTGCCTGGTGACTGCGACCTCATTCTCAGCCTGAGCCAAAACCCTTTTCCTCAACAACCTTGACACTGTTAACAGAATTTCCAAACGGATGACATAATGAAGAAAAGCGACAAATAACTGGAGAAATTGGACAAATAAAACATAAAATTATTTCCTGGCAAAAATATTTAAACTTTAATTTTTTTTTTTTTTTTTTTGAGACAGGGTCTCGCTTCGTGGTTCAGGCTGGCCCTGAGCTCAGCCTCAAACTCACATCACAATCCTGCTGCCTCTGCCTCCTGAGTGCTGGGATTACAGGCGTGAGCCACCACGCCCGGCACTGTGGTATGTGGTGCTGGTTGCTGCTGGGTGTGGGTCTCCACACCCAGTATTGTTATGTGGTTACCAGGGAATCGAGCCCGGGTCCTTGCGCTTGCGAGACAGGCGCCGGAACCACCGAGCTAACTCCCCGGCCCTTAAACTTTAATTTTAATAAAGATTTTCAGTTCAAAGGAGCAAGTATTCAATGATGATGGGCATTTATTCTTAGAAACCTAAAATATAATGTACTCAATGTATTTATTAATTTCCTAATACATTTTATTTTCTAATTCTTTTATGTTCATATTTAAAAGATATCTGAATAACAAAATCCATAGAAAAATTTTAGTTCAAAAAGCTGTTAAAATTTAAGTTATGGGCTTTTTATAAGTTAAAACAATTATAAAATTGCCTTTTTATTGAAGTAATAAAAACTACCTTTCCACTCATTTAATTAATAATCAAATATCCTAAAACAAGCAACTATAGATAATTTTTGATTAAAAATCTATACATTTCTTTAAGCTTATTTTGTCAATAGAAAATTATTGATGATAATCAAATTGTTAACAAAAATATAATGTGGGACATATATTATATAAAATAAGTGAATGAAACTATAAAAGTGAAAACTTGGATATACACTTTTCTGTATTTTAATATACAAAAGGGGAGTAGTATTCCTATATTATTAAATTAGCAATGTTTATTGTAAGTTTTGAAGATGTGAGGAAGTGGTTTGCAAATGAAATTGGAAAGATTAGAAAAAAGAGACTTCTATTTCATGAGACCAATATAAGAGACCTAAAATCTATGAGTCTAAATGTCTTAGAATGTTGTAGATAAATATAATCCCTATATGCTTTTTATGACAAGATTTTATATACAATAAATTATCTCAGCAAAATTTTGACACATCCAAAGAAGTTTCTCTTTATGGAATTTTATTTCACTTAATTTTTGGATTATTTTATAGTTATCCTTTTTATTTTATCTTTCTATATATCTACCATAAACTGGGAAGTATTTTTAAAATACAACTGAAACCTTTATATCTTCAGTATAAATATCTACTAAGAATCTTTCCAGCTGATATGCATTCTTCCTAGGAAATATATAGGGAAAAACATGTAAATAAACATAAATATACATTGACTAGAGTTTCTTTTCACTGAGAGCCCAGGAAATGTTTCATCTTTTGCACAAATAAAAGTCAAGTTATTCAATCACTTTTACAATTTTCTCTGTCTTACATACAAAATAATGCCATCCCTTCCCATTTATGCTCATTAAATTAGTGGCTGATTCATATGTTACAGGAAGTTTTCCTTGTGGTTGACTTAAACTACAATGTGGAATTTTGCTCTGTTTTTGCAGTAATTCCTTCTTTTTTTTCTTTTTTTAGGTTTTTTTGAGACAGGGTCTCGCTTTTTTGTAGTTCAGGCTGGCCCTGAGCTCAGCCTCCAACTCACATCACAGCAATCCTTCTGCCTCTGCCTCCCGAGTGCTCGGATTACAGGCGTGAGCCACCACACCCGGCAATGTGGTATGTGGTACTGGTTGCTGCTGGGTGTGGGTTTCCACACCCAGTATTGTTATGTGGTTACCGGGGAGTCGAACCCGGGTCCTTGCGCTTGCGAGACAGGCGCCGGAACCACTGAGCTAACTCCCCGGCCCTGCAGTAATTCCTTCCACTTGAATTCTCACGCTCACAGTTTCCCAGGAAGTGTATTTACTGGCAGTCACAAATGGCACCTTGCTACCTCATTTTAAAAATTCAAACTTCTCAGATGTGGCCAGCAGACAGTAGAAATCAATATAGGATAAATAAATAAAAGCTAGATGTTTAGAAAACAATCTTTTAGAATAGGCTTCTGTTTTTAATTTTCCAGTTGTTACTGTACTAGAAAAACAATGATAAAACTAAAAAACAAGATCTGAAGTACTCAGAAGTAGTAGGATCTTATAAATATTAAGAAGTTGGAAAAAGATTTGTTCTTATAACTATAGTCCCCCAAATAAAAGTTTAACATGCTTAATCAATATAAGTGACTTATATTAAGTATATTTATAAGAAGGCCTTTCAAGTGCAATGGAGATAAAGTAAGACCATGAAAACAGGAAAGACTGATTAAATCAGACTACTAAATTCAGAGATTTTTAAGGAAACTGATGCAAGAAAAAAGATTGTAAAACAAACAAAAATTATTCTAGGCAAATCATAAGAAATAGCACAGGTAAAATGCAGAGCTCAGACTAAACCAGAGGTGTACAACAAATTATCAGTGGGTGACCTTTGACTCTTAGCCTGGAAATTTTCTAACAAGATCATTCAAATCTAGAGTAGAATTGTGTCATAATATAACAAGAGAAAACACACAAACCTGAAAACCTCAATCTAGAACTGGAATTGTATATGTGGTAAAATGACTTCAGCAGCAAAAATGTAAACAGAAGTTTCAGACATTCCTTAAGAGAGGAAATTTAGTGCCAGAAGAAGCCCACTGTTGAAGAGACTCATTTCACAGATGGTCACTGGAAAGAAGTCATACAAGGAAGTTACCAGAAGAAAATACACATGGAATAGGACGGTATCTTCAGAACTATATAAAGCTGAAAATATCAAAAGGGAATGTAGAAAGTAGACCTAAATGATGGATATGGCTTGTTGAATTCTGTTAGAACAAGGTTCAAATGCAAATTAACCTCACGAACATTTTACATGAAAAAAAGAAAAGTAGTTTAAAATTGAAGATTTAGACTTCCATGATAAGAAGCTAAGAATAAATTAGACCCCTTAAAAATGTAATTGACTCTTAAAGAATTATTATCATAAAGATCTGTGTGAAATTTTTCAATGAAATAGAAACATCTTGAAAGTTCTTTAAAAATAACATTAAAAATACAAAAATTTCATAGCTATTAATGAAAATTGAAAAAAAATCACTACAGAGTAAAGAAGACAAAACAAAAAAGAATAATTTTATACAGATGCCTCCTAAGACTGTGTGGAGTAGATATAATTTTAAATCTATAAAAGTATCTAAATTTATTTCCTCATTTTAATTAAAAGTTACATTTATAACAGACTGTAATATTTTAATCTGAATGCTTTGACATAATATTTAACAAAATTAGGAAGAAAGAATAATATCAGCTTTACCAAATCACATAAAAGAAAAGAAAAACGTTTATATTCCCTCAAATTCTTCAAGGCTAGTAAAATAATCTTTATACAATAGTTGAAAATATAAAATAAAATTAAAAGAAACTTTCGGTAGTCTTTCTAAAACTGCATGAAAAAACTTTAACAATGTATTAGCCTATCCAACACAGAAATTTATTGTGATTAAATGTGCTTTATCCTAGAAAGATAATATTCTACTTTCAAAATCAGTCTATACAATAAAACACAATAGAATAGAATGAATCATATGAATGGTTTCATTAGAAATCAACTTGATAAAAGGTAACGTTTATTTACGGTTAAAATAATTAAAAGTAAATATCGTATCTTTTCTCTGGTATGAGAAAACAAAGCCATAAATGAGTTCTAGAATGTATGTTATATATTGTGAAATAGAAAACACTCAAAGCGTAATGGAGTGAAGGGGGGGAAATAATGAGATTATAACAAAAAGAATGGAAACAAAGTTTATGTATATGGGGGTGGGGGTGGGAGGGCGGGCAGGGTTATGGGGAAAAATGAGAATTAAGTTGTGTCATATACTGGTACAAATTCTCATTGTTGAATGCAATCATGATGTATATATATAATGTACCAATAAAGATTTCAATTAAAAAAAAAAGTATAGCAGACTTGAAAATAAAAGAGGACCTCACCAGTCTCATAAAACGTCTCTGAACACGAACAAGTGAAGCAGTGTTCTATTCATGAAATACTGAGAGCCCCACATGGGTATTAGAAAGAGTGGAGAGTGTCCCTCTTATATTTACTTAGTATCTCCCTGTAAATTCAAGGCTAGAAACAGCATGAAAAAATAAATACAAGAAGTGTTGGCCGGGGATTTAGCTCAGTAGTTCTGGTGCCTATCTTGCAAGTACAAGGGACGGGGTTTGATCCCCGGTAACCACATACAGTACTGGTGTGGAGACTCACGCCCAGCAGCAACCAGTACCACATACCACAGTGCCGGGCGTGGTGGCTCACGCCTGTAATCCCAGCACTCGGGAGGCAGAAGCAGGAGGATTGCTGTGATGTGAGTCTGAGGCTGAGCTCAGGGGCAGTCTGAACCACAAAACGAGATCCTGTTTCAAAAAAAAAAAAACTTAAAAAAAAAAAAAGAAGTGTTATTGGCAGGAAAGAATGAAATATTATTTTAAAATGACACAATTGTTTAGGAAAAAAACAAAGTTGCAAGGTAAGTCAAAACACAAAATTGTATTTCTATTCACTAGCTAACATTTTAAAACACGATGAAAATATCTCTATAATACACTTCTCAAAACTTGCCAAGAAATATTATAAAAGACTTAGATGAATGGATACATTTTCCAAATTCAAAGGACGCAAAATTGGCAAGATAGCAATCTTCTGCAATGTGAACTTCTTATTCAAACCTACTTTAAAAAACAATCCAGACTGAGTTTATTCATCCTCTGGTCATTCTTAAAATGTTGCTTCAAAATTTCATACAGAAAAGCAGATTTGGATGAGTAACTTAAGTAACTTTCAAACAATAATAGATGTGAAGGACTGTTCAAATTTACATACTTGAATACAATCAATGGGTCCAGTCACTGAGGCAGTGTGGTTAGTTTGTCATATGGCCAGATAAATGGTGAATGAGATATACAAAAAGTTCAGATACAAGAGAGCAGGTCCATTTGAAATGAAATAACAACAAAAGTAGACAAGATAAATAAGTAGAAAATGAAAACCTTTGTATTTTTTTCTCTAGCAGTTCTGCTAGATTTAATCAATTTTCATATTGAGAGAAAAATCACGCAAATGATACTTGCTATAGAAAAATGAATTTGCAATGGAAACATTTGGAAACAATTTAAAACATGGAATAAGATCGTATTGTTTAGATAGTACATTTAAAACCCTAAAATTAGTTCAAAATCATTAAAATTAGTCTTTTGTCATCTTTCACAGGGATTCTTAAAGATAAGAATGCCATCCATACACAGGGTTGAGACATTTGCTAAAATATACATAGAAAATAACATTCCAGAATATTAACTTTTATGACTTAGCAAAGAAGAAAAACAGTCCAATTAAATCTGGCAAAAAGCTACAAAGAAATTCTTCAGAAAAGGAAGATATAAGTAGCAAGTAATTGCATGAAAAATTGCTCATCACGATTAGTCGCTAGAGAAGAGTTATTAGAATGACAACGGGTGTCACTATGTACTCACTGTAATAACTGCTGCTGAGATCTGCAGCACTGGGGCTACGTCACAACGCCACTGCTGAGACTGTTACTCAAGGCTGGAGAAGTCTAAAATGGTCCACTGACAAATAACCTGGCATTTCTCTTAAGACAATATTTCTTCACCTCCATCTAAGTAAAACTGTATGTCAACGAAAAGCCTCTTTAAAAGAATGGTTTCAGAAAACCAGGTAAATTACAAAACTGTCAAGTCATCCACTGGGTTCTCTGTATTATTTGGTCTTCGTACCAGTAATATATGAGAATTTCATTTCATCGCTCTGCCAGCAGTTCATTTTATTTTTATTGAATTTAATTTTTACATGTGCTTACTGTGTACTTACACCTCATTTTTCATTTAATTTTGCATTCATGATTAATGATATCAAACATCTTCTCAGGTTTGTTTGATTCACATAAAATGTACATTCTTTGTCAAAATGTCATATGTTGCCAATTATTTATTTTCTTATATCTCATTATTGACATTGCAGTTGTTAATCTACCTTGAATTTAAATTGCAAACAAGTTGAAAACAAATTCTCAGAATAATGATGCTATTAGGTCTGAAAACATTTTGGAAATTTTGACCAGAGACCACTTATATTGTATTCCAGAGAACAAGTTTCTCGGATCGCAGCTTGGGAAATGCTGTTCTAGCAGTTGTGGTCCATAGAAATGGTGGAATTCCAAAAGCTTTGTCATGTGATACAAACCAAAAGAATAAAGATACAGGTCTCATCTCTTTTACTTTCTATAGGAAATATTTCTTTCAGGACACACAGGACTCATCATTCAGTTGCATCTGGAAACAGTCCAATTCCAAGCATCATTTGAATTTGCTTTGAATATAAAAAGCTGTTTCATTTCCATTTTGTCATATTTCTGTGTTTCTCACTATATTGAGCTTCTATTCATCAAAGTAGGATAATTTTTCATATCGACCAGAGCAGAAAGCAAGTGTTGCTGCCTCTGTCATTTTCATACCTGACTCTAATCTCTCTCCAGCACACCCTTCATGCATTATCAGCGCTACAGGAGAGAAATTGAAAAATCAAAGAATGATTTTGAAATCTATACACAGCTGTACTGAAAACCCAGTTCTGAAAAGGGGCCTCCAAGTACTTTCTTTTCTCTGGGGTAAGGTTTGGCAATGAAAGAATGCTCAAAAGGGACAAAGGGATTCCAGCGTTTAGTAAACAGAGCTGTCTATTCAGACAAACCCAGGCCTCTGGGAGGTGAGCGCAGCGTCCACTGTGCTGATTCCCCGGCATCCGGGACATGGGTTTCTGAGAGTTTCCCACAAACTAGAGCTTCTTCATTGACCTCAAAGACATTATCTACACAAACACAGCTTCCTCGTGACTTTTCCCTCCATTATTACCTTGTGAAAATAGCAAAGTCAGAAATTGTTTCATGGAGTTTCTGCTTATTATTTTGATTAGGCTCCATCTACTTTACTTCTTTGTTACAAATTTGCAAACATCGTATAACAGGAAATGTTTTTAAATAACACATCTATAATTTAATTTATTCTAATACAGCTCAGTTATGGTCAGATCCTTGAGGACAATCCCTAGACTGCGGGATAATTCTAGTGATGTTTGTAGGGGTGATAAAGCTTTACAAAGCATGCTGTGATGTCGCAAATGTTTATTGTGGTTTAATAAAGAAATTCCTTAAGTTGCACAGAGAACAGCATAATTTTAACTCACATAAAAATAAAGAATATGTGGGTGTATGTAACATGCCATGGGGCACTAATGAACAATAAACAATAAAATGCAAGTGTTTTCAGACACTCTGAATTAGTTTGAAAAGAAAACATAATAGAATAAGAAAGAATAAGCCAAAGCAACTATAAACACATGAAATTTTGGATCAATGCAAAAACATGATTTTATTTAAGTGTGTTTAGTTGATAAATGTACAAAATGGAATGACTGAGTGATTTTATTTGATAAAATACATTTCATTTTTTCTAATATGCAGAGTGACTAACTTATATACCTGATAATTCTTGAATTTGAGTATCACTTTATTTTACTGGTCTTCAAAATCTTCCACTTTATAAGTTTGTTTGTTTTTTTTTTTTTTTAGGTTTTTTGAGACAGGGTCTCACTTTGTGGTTCAGGCTGGCCCTGAGCTCAGCCTCAAACTCATCACAGCAATCCTCCTGCCTCTGCCTCCCGAGTGCTGGGATTACAGGCGTGAGCCACCACGCCCGGCACTGTGCTATGTGGTACTGCTTGCTGCTGGGCGTGAGTCTCCACACCCAGTATTGTTATGTGGTTACCGGGGATCGAACCCGGGTCCTTGCGCTTGCAAGACAGGCGCCGGAACCACTGAGCTAAATCCCCGGCCCATTCCACTTTATAAGTTAACTATACCTTTTTTTAAAAAAACATGTGTTTTGAGACAGAGTCTCATGAAGTTGTCAGAAATAACAAAGGGGGAACCTAAGTTTTTATATGGTTTCCTCCAATGTTAGACAGAAGATTTAATTTGAAGATTCCAAATTTTGTGCCTTGGTTTTTTATATTTCTTATTTCTTATCAACCTTGAAGAAGGAGTTTGACCATTATTGAAATTACCTTAAGTTTGTTGTGATCTATTTTTTCTCTACTACTTGCTCATGAACAGAATTTATGTTTTTCCTGCTAAACATCTACTTTTCATAGCTTTATAATTCCTACATTTAGCTGGAAAGACTTCCTTGTGCTGAAATAATTTATAGAGTTCCCTAGATTTCATGAAAGGATTGAAAGCTTTTAAAATTGTTCAAGTATTCTCCCTATTTGGATTTTGACTTTGAGTATAATGAAAGCTAGATATTTATTTTTCCTTCTTATTGACTATATTCTCCCTAGCATTATGTAAAAATGTCCATTATTTTTAACTTAATCAAAGTTTGTATACTCATATGTATTAGTACATTAGATGTGAGGCTTGAATTCAGTTCACTCCAGTCTATTCTATTGTTTTGTGCACTGTTATTCAAATTCTAAATGAATTTACCTACGTGTCTACTTCGTATACTTTAATGTATTTGTAAACAAACAAACAAACAAACAAACAAAACAAACAAGCGAAAAAAATTCCACAAAAGATGTTAAGTAGCCAGGGATTTAGCTCAAGTGCTACAGTGCCCACCTTAGAAGCACAGGGCCCGAGTTCCATCCCTGGGACTGCCAAAAACAAACAAACAAACAAACAAAAACAACAATAACAAACAACCCCCAAAGATGTTAAGTACTACACTTGTTCTCAGTTGATGAGGAACATTTCTGCTGTGCTTTGCCTTTGCCACTGGAACCTTCCATAACCTCATTAGCATCTGCACTGGATAATTCAGCAAAAACAATCAACTCCCTGGCAAAGTCAACCACTCAGCTGCTTTTCTTTAGTTCAGCTCCAGGCCACGTCCAAGAATAGAGCCTTTTTGGCTGAAGCGCTTCCACTGCTCTGTGCAATATGAATGTTCCCTGGGCCCACAGTCATAGAACTAGGAAATAAGTTGAAGAAAAATGTTCTAGCCTCCAAACACTCCTCTACACGAGTCCAGAACATATTCCTCCTGCTCTGTGGCAGCCTGCAGACTTGAGCCCAGAGCCAACCAAGAGAAAACAGTTATATATTTATGACTTGTTGGATACTTATCATCTTGTTACTCCCCCCCCCACTCATGGTTGCTCAGATCATGTTAATTATATAACTTCCTCTTAAATACTTACCTCAGGTTTTAGAATGAGTGAGTACAAACTCACATTACTTTTGAGATAGTTTTATTTAGTTCCATCAAAATGTCTTCTAAGAATTTGTTGACATCATATTAAAGTCTACATTAATTGTGGAAGAATTAAAAGTTCTTTGATGATGTCTAAATCTGAAACTTTACCTTGGTTTATGTGTATTTCTGTGTCTGTTAATGTACAGCTATCAGTATGCAGGTGAGCAGATGACATTTAGAATTTTAGTATCTTGTCAAATTACTAGATTAATAGCAGGTATTAGTTTGTCCCATTCTTATATGTCTAACCTATTACATACTATTTGCTTATATTTGAACATTAGAATGTCAGATTATTTGGCTAAGAGCATATAGTTACAAGGCATTTTTCTCCATTAAATATGATTTGTTTTTTACAGTTGTTTGTTATCTTGATTACTATTTACCTTGTAATCAACTCTATATGCTACGAACAACTTGACTTATTGTTTACTGTTTTTTGGACAAGAGTCTGTTTCCCTGTAATATTTCTATCACTGTTTCAGGTCTCAGCTTTGTATTTTATTCTCTTTCATTGGGATCTTGTAGACATACTCAGCTCAGAATTATGTTTTGAATTTCTTAACCATAGAAAACAATTTGGAAGTGTTCTTTGCATCTTATTCTCAACCACAACATTCTAGAAGCATAATAAGACTTGAATTATATAATTCACACCATCTGCTTTTAGAATCCATGATCCTTTAATAATTTTTCAATGTAGGTAAAAAGAATCCTATTTTGAACCTGCTATCTCTTCTTTATTTGGGGAGTTTTGATCAGTTTCTTTGAATGTTAATATAAATTTTCTTTTAAATTTCAATCGCAATATTTTAATTAAAAGATATGCTGACATATATTGATTTGTATTACTTAAGCTATATTTTCAAACTCTTGCACTGAGTAATGTGGGTAGTACTTTTGCTATTTATTAGCATCAAATTTATAAATATTTTATCTCAAAGTTTGTCTGCTGCATCATCATAGGTAGGCTTTCTTTGTGCTCACTTATCTTTGCTATTAGATTTTGTTGATATGTAGAAAGTAAATTTTCAGTTTATCAATTTATTTCTGCTCACTTTGCTTTCTATCTGTGGCTTCCATATAGTTTATATTAAATACATCATTAATAATAGAGCAAAATATTTTATGAACCCTATTCTAAATGTTTAGTGGGAAAAAAGAATCCCAAATTACATTTTAACTGCTCAGTCTTCACTGCATGCACTTCCCATCTACATAAAATTAATCCAAGAAAATATAATTTCTTGCTGTATCAGACTTTTATATTCACAACATATATGGAAATGAGAAATTAATTAAATCTGTATCATAACCACTTTACTTTTTTAGAATCTTTTTACAGCACAGAACTATTTACTTTAATTAGTTCATGGAATACATTTTATATATTTAATTTGGATTTATCTCTCAAAAGCATCTGGAGTTGTATGAGGTGAAAAACTCAAGTGTAATTCAGATATGGAGAATACGTAGAAGATAAATTAAAGCAGTTATGAAGCTGTAGAAAAATTAATGGAATTATAGAATTATGTTTTAACATCTCAATAACCTTCCATGAGTAACAAACTTTAGGTAAGTCTTAGACAATGAGTGCAACTGTTGTTAGGGGTAGAGTTGAAGGATTTTGCTATTTCATGATCAGCATAATGTTTATAGTCCAAGAATATTCTGTTTTGATATCAGTAATAATGATATTCTCTACACCTTTACTTTTCTCATATACCAAGTCTATTCCAAACGGAATAAAAACTTAAATGTGATACTTAAAATTACAAAAGCAGAATAGAATTCAAGAGAAATCTTATTGAGCACTGTGCTAAACAGGGACTTTTCAGATATGAACTCAAAAGCACCATCAACAAAGATAAAATTTATAAACTGGATTACATCAAACTAGAAAGCTTCTACAAGCAAATGATATCACACCATGTAAGGCTACTGTCAGAAAGGGAGAGCGCATTTGCAAACTGTACATCTGAAATGAAGTTAAACAGAAAAATCATGAACTGCCACAGTTCAATGGTGAAGGAACAAATAGACATTTATCAGAGTAGATGTGAAATGGTCAACAAATACATGAAAAGCTGCTCAACTCTGTTAACCTTGAAACTACAAATCAAAGCCACAAACTTCAGTCTAGTGAGATAGACTTTTAACAAAAAGACAAAGGGTAGCAAGAACTAACTGGAATGTGGAGGAAACGCACTTGCTTATGGTGAGCGTGAGTGTAAAATGGTGCCGCCATTATGGGAAGCAGGAAGAATATTCCTAAAAACACATAGAAGTGTTAAATAATGCAGCAATGCCAGCTTGACATATATTCAAAGGTCGTGAAATCAGTTTGTTCAAGAGATGTGTATATTCTCTTGTTTATTGTGGCATTATTTACAATAGCCAAGATATAAGAATAAAACATGTTTAGTCAGCGGGTAAGAAGTTGTAATTTGGAGATAACTTCATCTGTTCTATTATATAGTAAAGTGGACACAGGTACAGGTAATGCATAAAATATGTCAGCATAGTTAGAAATACAGATTTGGAATTTGGAAAATAATTTTCTTTAGAAGATGGGAATAAATACCTCAAGGGAGTAATGTACTTGATTCTTAAATAAAGGCATTCTTCTGAAAAGAAAAGAAAAAGAATTCTGCAGAGCAGTGATAGATAAAGCAAAATATGAGTGGAATAAAAACAAATACAAATCTAAAATGGCAAGTGAAAGTTCTATTAGAGAATGAGACAGAAATAAGTGCATTTAAAGGAAACTGAAGTAATGACTATATGCTTTGATTTTAGATATCACAACTTACTTATTTGCAGTAAAATTATAGCACAAAATTTAAAGGTTTAAAATGAGAAAACAGATGGTTTGAAAAATGAACCACCTTGCAGTATCTATTCAAGGTGAGTGAATTATCCTCAGGATTCTCATGCGAAGCAAAAGATGTGACACAAACTTGGATTTAAATATTACATTGAAAGAGTTGATAGAAACTCAAACACTGTTTTGCCTAAAGTTGTGTTTTGATAGTCATTGGTTAGAAATGAAATTTGCCTTTACATTCAAATTATAGTAAAGGTTTATCCTGACTGATATAGAGAATATAACGAGTTAGATGGAAGGGGAAATAGAGAATTAAAAGAAAAAAGACATAGTGAGCAGAGATAGGAAAACTGGAATGTATAACATGTCTATTTGAGGGTAAAGCATTAACTGAATGGTCAAGAGCAAGTATTCTGACATTCCTTCTCTGTCAACTTTGAAAAATGCTTTAAACCTTGAGCCTCAATTTCCATATCTATAAAATGAAGACACATATGAAATACAGTTTAGAATTTTCATCTCAGGGCTGGGGATTTAGCTCAGTGGTTATGGCACCTGACTTGCAAGTGCAAGGTCCTGGGTTCAATCCCGGGTAACCACGTACAACAATGCCAGGCATGGTGGTTCATGCCTGCAAACCCAGCATTTGGAAAGCAGAGGAAGGAGGGTTGTTGTGAGTTTGAGGCCGAGCTCAGGGTCAGCCTGAACTACAAAGTGAGACCCTGTCAAAAAAAAAAAAAAAAAAAAAAAAAAAAAAAAAAAAAAAAAAAAAAAAAAAAAAAAAAAAAAAAAAAAAGAATTGTCATTCCATTTATACAACTTGTGAGAGAGCAATTTTCACAGTTTCTGGCTCATGCTAAATGCAAATTGAGAGTCTCTAGAGCTACAGCATCACTAAAGTCTTTGTGTCATCATCACTCATAATTATTTATCTCACTTCTGTACATATATAAGTGCACATTCTACATAATATCAGAGACATCAACATGAATTCTTACTCTGTTAATATTTAGACTCACCTGAATGTCCCAGAAAAGATTCTATATTTTATTTCAAAAGAACTCCATGAGTAATGTGGAGAAAAGAGGCCAGCAACATTTTTGCTGCAAAGTAAACTGAGGATCTTTGTTGCTATTTTGGTTCACCTACATATTATTTATTTTACTCCAAAAGCAGAGTTGAGCTAATCTGGAAGTGTTGTTGAGACGCACGCACAGGGTTAAAAATTGCTCTTGGCAGGTCAAGTGGAAGAGAGCAAACCTTCAGAAAAATACTAACAGTGCTATGTTCTTGCTATTTTTATGCCACACGATAGTAACAGCACAGGAAATCATCTCATCCCTAATTCCATAGGCTCTGACTGATTTCTTGTTTTGGAAACCCATTCATCATTGAGAGGAAAATGACACAAACTGTCTTAAATTTAAGGCCACTTAAACACCCGCAGAGTGAGTGTACACTAGAATGTGTTTGGAATGTGCACGTCCACACACATTCTGACCCTGGAGTTCTTGGAGATTAATTATTAAGAAGTAATTTAAATTTAATGCTATAGGTTAATTTTCTGCAGCTCTTGAACATGGAATCTACTGCTTTAAAAATTCAGAAATACACATCTGACTAAAGACACAACATGACCAACAAAGTCAAAGAATGTACAAGATTAGAATAATACAAATGTGTTACATACGATCCAAGAAGGGAAACAATAAACTAAAACATTTTTAACTAAGAATCTCTGTTTATGGATCCATTCCTGTAGTAAATTTTTGATGTTTATATCAGTGGTTACCTCTTTTTTTACCATTCCTTTCAGATTAATAACTAATTTTTTTTAGAGTTTTTGTTTTCATTGGTTTAGTAATTAATTTATTCAAGAAGACCATTCATAGGCAATTTCAGATACATATGATGAATAGATTCATCGCAGGAAATTTGTTCCCGCACATGCCACAGCTTACTTCTTCTCCTATTGGTCCTTCTTCCTCCCCTATGTACAAAGGCTCTTTCCATTTTTCTCATTTTCTCTCCCTTTTTTATTGTGTCTTCTTTCCTCTCGCTTTCCCTTCCCTCATTTATCTTCCCTCTCTGTATCTCTCTCTCTCTCTCTCTCTCTCTGTCTTTCTCTGCAATTCCTGGTATCAAACTTGGGCCCTTAGTACCTTTTGAGTGAAATTCCCAGTCTCCTTCCTCATTTAAACATAGTGAAAGGTAGAATAAGTGTCTTTCTTAAATACATATGTGTGTTTGTATATCTTGATTTTCTTACATCCTTAATCTTGATTTTCTTGTATGTTCAAAAGGGTTCCAAGACATAGTTACCAAACTTCAATGAAGTACGTTCATGTTGACTTGCATGAGGTTGTATTTTGATAAACCCAGTATACATTGAAATACTGTTAGCCAAAATACAAGGAATGTAACTGAACATCACAGGTTAACAGCACTGGCCCTCTAGGGGGTCTGTTCATTCTGTGAAAGAGAGGTGATCTGAGAGCTGAAACTTGCTGGTGCTTCTCATCATCATAAGAAACCTATTCTGCACCACCAGCCTAAGAAAGGATCAAAATTCTTAAGCAGAGCTTTGAATTTCAATGAATATGTATTGGTTTCACACCATTCTGAGTAGAGAAAATTGTAAGTCAGGCCATTGATGAGTGGTGAACAGATCTATCTATCATCTGTCTAATAAAACATATAATGGATTTCTTTGTATTTTAATGTCATTTTCTATTAAAAAATGTTGCATTCAATTTGTATGATGTTAACAAATATAATAGTTCCTATAAGTAAAATTTCCATTAAATTATTCATTTAAGTTTGTATTATTGCTCAGTTTTTATGGGAAACTTATCTACAGAATCAGAGAAAATAAAATATGGGAGATTTCCATTGTGATTCAAGTAGCACTACTAGTCAGAAAGTACTTGAGATAATGAATACAATAGACTAATGATAGTATATTCTTTCTAAGGAAAAAAATGAGGTATTTAAAGTTTTAAAACTTGGCATACAATCACAGTTAAATAACTGATAAACAGGTTTATAAGCCAAAAAATTAAATGACTATCTTGTATATTGTTATATGATATTTCCACTTAGTAGTGAACATTATAGAAGTCGGTTGTGTTTGGGTGCAGATATCACAGTGTCTTCCTCACCGAGGCTAAATTCAAGCTATTGTAAAATGCACATAGTGTATATGTTTGAAGGTATGTGCTGGAGAATGAACTGAAGGCTTCATTTAGGTACTTGCTACTCTAAAATGTGAATACTTCTTATCTACATTTAAAATAGTTGTTTCCTGAGAGTCAAAAGTTAAATAATTTTCTGTTTTTCAATTCTGAAAATTCTGCTGTTTCTGAACAAAAAATATGCTCAAATATGTATGCATATATATTTCCTTATGTTTTTCCTGGAATTCGCAAGCAAGAGACTCACAGCTTATCAAAGTCTCATTGATATTCTACACAGCAAGCATTGAGCAAAAATCAGTTCTTTCTCACACTGCTTTCACAATCCTTCGTTGTTTTCTTTATTTTGTATCAAAATCTGGAAGAAAAATGGCTCTTCGAATCTTAGAAGGCATAAACAGAGCAGAGTCCATACAAATCCAGTTTTGTGAGCAAGGCCTCTTTCATGGGAAAGAAGGCTTCTATTTTGAATAGAAATTTTCAAACTTAAAAAGAGTGTAGGTTGCACTTGGAAATACACTTTTCACTGTACTCAAATTCATGAATACATATATGATTTGAATATATTAAAAGCTGAGAAAAGGCCTTTATTCTAATTTTATTGTGATGGTTTTTTTTATTATTATTAGGATACTTATTTTGTCTCATTGCTTTTAAAAATTGCTAGATTGAGCAATAAACTTTATTAAATATCTGTACCCTAGAATTGCAAAAGAAATTCATCTAAATGGTTGACAATGCTGACATCCTTTTACATTCCCCGCCCTCCTGGTACTCAAAAATTGGTTTCTATTTTATAAAGCAAATTTCACAAAAATTCAACACATATAATTTCTCTGGATAGAAGAACAAGAAATACAGGAACTTTAGTTGTTGTTGATTTGAATATACCGAACAATTCCAACTTCTTATTTTGTTGTGATTTGAGTAGAAATACTTTGGGATATCCCTCCAGAGCCTAGTGGTGACATTGTTTTGGCCCAGTCTGATGAAGAGTAAGACAGTATACTGAGATACTACTATAGCAAGATGCAGCATGTATCTGTAGTCCTAGCACTTGTAAGGCTCAAACAGGAGAACAAGGAGCTCACAGCCAGCCTGGACTGCAAAGAGAGACTGTGGTTTGAAAATAGAGAAGGGAATGGGCTTTTGTGATAAACAGTCAATGGATATGTGTATGGGTTGGGTTAGGAGACTCAACAAAAGCTGTGAAGGAGGCAGTCTAGTGATGAATAAGCATGTCTGTGCTTGAAAATTCAAGGTTGAAGGGTGGTCCTCAGCCTGCATTAGCTCAGGGGTCATGCGAGTTCCTTGACATTCTCATAGTGCAACACACATACTGTCACCACTACTTGAGAAAGATATGATTTCCAGCCTTTTAAAAAAATCTCTCACCAGTGTCTTCTATAGGTTAAACCTAATGGGGAACTCACCTGTTGTGACCCCAAGTCAATCTTCTGAGGGACACTGGAAGACCAATAACAGTAGATAATACATCACATTAGAAAGCAGAAAACAAGTTGTTACAGTCATTTTCAAAAGAAGTAAGGATTATTATTGTGTTGCAAGTAGCTAAGATTTTTAAAGATATTCTCTAACTCCAACTTCAGTGTTCAGTAATGAGTTCATAAAAGAGTAAAATAGAATTGCTAAAAGCTTTGGTGTTCATTAGGGCCTCTAACAGCATACACACATGTGCACTTATGCACACACACAGACACACACACACACACGCACACATGCACGCGCACACACACAGCTGACAGACACTCCAATGATATATTCACCTTTATTACTTCCCTCTTAGAAAGAAAAGAATACTAGGATTGCTCAGACATTTGCTTCCTAAGTGCCTTTATGGAGCCAGAGAATTCTCACCTCTCAAGTTGGGGGTGAAGGGTAAACCCCTTGGGGCATGGGCGTATTGCTCCTCCTTGATTGGGAGAGTCACATTTTGCTGTATTACCATCCCGGCTAACGAGAGAGGAAAAGGGTAACACATCTCACTGAGGTTATACAGGAGCCTCTGAAATGCAGAACGTAAAGAACAACAAAGCAAAGATTCTCTCCTTTTTTCTCTAGAACAAACATGCCACACCTTCAGTCTCTTCATATGCACATTGATAAATTGGATGGTGTTTAACTATTTCTTCACCTATATAAGGAATGTAAGGTTTATAGCCTGTGTAGGTAAAATATTGGATTTAAAAATCTCTAATGTTTTTAACATTTAAAAAATGATAATTCTATGTCACATGTTTAATATTAGAAATTACTTGTATTTGAAAACCAAAATGCAGCTCATGGAATTCTGTTATGGTGAATCTGCGATACCTTACTCAGTTCAATTATTGATCCTGTTAAGTTTTTATCAAACATAGGAACCCATAATTTCTGGGTATTAATATTCTGAAGGATTTTAATTATAACTTGTCCAAGACTGTTAACAATTTCACTAATTTTTCCACTGAGGGTAAAATACTTCCTGTGTATAAAACAATCCTATAATGAACATGAAAGTATATAAAAATAACTTTATATTCTACTCTATCTTCCATCACTTATCTAGGATTTAATTTCTATATTATATACAACTGTGGATAAAAATCAGCCTTAGGTTTTTAGCACAAACCAATTTTAAATGATAATCAAAGTCATTACTTCCTAGTCTAATATTTTAGTATTTCCTCTTTTGCCTGAAATATCTTCTGCCATTGACTATATGTACCTAGAACTAAATAGACATTAGGATAAAGTGTAGGACCAGGATGTGTGTTTATTTCTTGTGTCGCCATATTTCTCTTTCCTTTTGTGGAAATAACTAATTTTGAATTTGTTAGTTTGTTGCACAGAGAGATGACAGGGGTAAGAGGACATATGTGTGATATTTCTTGGCTTTTAGAATTTAGGATCAAAACTTGAAATTTTCTCTGATGGTCACGTGCCACCATGAGTGTTGATCAGTGGCTCACTGTTGGATGGTGGTGGCCCCGTGATAAATATGAAAGTGAAAGATGCCTAGTATTTCAAATGTGCCTTTTCTATGTTTAGATGAGCTCAGATACAAAATAACTACCATTGTGTCACAGCTGTCTACAATATTCAGAATGAAAACAAAATGTACCGTGTCATACCGCCTCTGTATTTAGGGCTCCATCACTCAAGTTTGTGTAGGTACACTCTAGGATATCAACACAGGGTCAAATTACCTAACAATGCATTAGAGGCTATAGCATTATTATTAGATGGTGACACTACTAGGGAAAAAAATCCCTCTCACAGCGAGCCTTGAGTGTTATTTGGACAAAATGTCAACAAAATCAGGCCATATTAAGTAGAATAAGATCTTCAGACCTGTAGGAGTTGGTGAGGTTGTCAAACTACCTGCCCCCTCAGTTGCTTTTTAGGTATTTGGTTGAAATAATAAGACATTTCCAGAAGCAGCTCCTGAGATGTCATCAACTCTGAGGTCGAGAACAGATCTCGGAATAGGGACTGTCCCAGTGTCCATACAATGACAGTGGGTTATTCCTCAGAGAAAATCAAGGGTGACAGAAGGAGTAATGGCCACACTGTTAGTTAGAGCAACACTCCTCTGTGTTATATTCATCCCTACTCTAATATTTCTCCTCAGTGCCTCTCTCATATATATGTTCTTTTTCACAGAATGGGAAAATGGGGAGACGCATTATACAATGGCCAAAGGACAAAATTAGCAATTATTACTCTGCGAAGTTGGAGGTCAGACTTAATAAACTTTTCACTCTATCTGTAGTTGGCAGGCAGGGAAGGTTAAAAATGAATCCAAATGGCACATTTTCTTTTATCATTACATCAATAAGAACTGTTTGGAAACGGCACTCTAGTGCTTGTGTCTCTTAAAATTTCCCCATTTAACGTGATTGAGTCCTAAGTATTGAGAATGTGTAAACATGTGGTTAGAATAACTGTAAACATATATATTTGTTCCTTGAAAAGCACTATTTGAGTAGAGGTATAAGCTGTCATGAATAGTTGCTGATACGGTGACATTCTGCCAATACTAACACTAAAAAATGTCATGATTGTTTGTTTTAATATTTAGTTCTCTTATCCACTTTGATTTTAGCGTGGTAGAAGGTGAAGGAGCTAGGTCTAGTTTTACTCTTTGGCAAGTTAAAGCCCAGTTTTTCCAGCACCATTTGTTAAAGATGCTATCTTTCCTCCATTGAGGATTTTTGGCTCCTTTGTCAAAGATGAGGTGGCTCAGTGTATCTGGAGTAGTTTCTGGATCTTCTAATCTACTCCATTGATCCTCGGATCTGTTATTTTGCCAGTACCATGCAGTTTTTATCATGGTGGCTTTATAGTGTAGTTTTAGTTTCGGGGTCATAATCCCCCCACCAAGTTCCTGTTGCTTAGAATTGCTTTCACTATTCTAGGTCTTTTGTGGTTTCAGATGAAAATTTGGATTTTTTTCTCTAGATCTGTGAAATATGCTGTTGGGATTTCAATCTGGATTGTGTTGAGTCTGTATTGTAGTTGTGAATGTGAGCCATTTTGATGATATTGGTTCTTCCTACCCAGGAGCATAGTATGTCTTCCCATTTTTTGATATCTTTCTATCTCCTTTTTCAGAGTGCTGTGTCAGAGTAGAGGTCGTTTACCTTATTTGTTAGATTTATTCATAGATATTTTATTTTTGGGGGTGCTATTGTGAAAGGGACTGATTTCCCAGTTTCTATCTCAGTGGGTCTACTGTTTGTGTATATGAAGGCTATTGATGTTTGAATGTTGACTTGGAATAGCTACACGACTAAATTTGGTGATTAGGTCCAGCAGTTTTTTAAGATCCTCTAGATAGAATATCATGTCTTCAGCAAATAATGACAATTTAACTTCTTCTTTTCAATCTTGAAGACATTGGCTTAGGAGAAGACTTCTTGAACACAACCTCTATAGCACAAGAATTGGCAGAAGAAATCAACAAATGGGACCTCATTCTTTCAAAAAGCTTCCATACAGCAAATCAAACCACCAACAGAGTGAAAAGGCAACCAACAATATGGGAAAGAATCTTTACCAGCTGTTCCACAGACAAAGGGCTACTATCTCGAATATATCGAGCTGAATAAAATCATTCCACGCAAATTATAAAACTCAATTCAAAAATGGGCATCTGAAATGGACAGATAATTTTCAGAGGAAAAAAAGCAGCAAAAAATTATATGAAAAAATGCTCAACATCATTGGTCATTCAAGAAATGCAGATGAAAACAATATTAAGATTTCATCTAACTCTACAAAGAATGGCTGCCATTTCAGAATTAACCAGCAACAAATGTTGGTGAGGCTGCAGAGAAAAGGGAACCCTTCTCCACTGTTGGTGGGACTGTAGACTCATACAATCTCTCTGGAGATCAGTGTGGAGATTCCTCAAAAAAGCTAGGATCAGAGGTCCCACTTGACCTGGCCATGACTCTGGTAGGTATATACACAAAGGAATTAAAGGATTCATTTCACAGTGACATATGTGCACCCATGTTTATAGCAGCTCAATTTGTAATTGCTAAATCTTGGAAACAACGCAAATTTCCATCAATTGGAGACTGGATAAAGAAGATGTGGTTCTATTATAGAATGGATTATTATTCTGCCATTAAAAATGATAAGATTGAGTCATTTGTACTCAAATGAATGTACCTTGAGGAAGTTCTCATAAGTGAAACAAACAGGTCACAGATGTATGAATATTACATCTTTTCTCTAGTATGATAAAATGAAGTTGTAAATGAAGCTGTAGTATGTATAGTTGATATTGTGAAATAGAAAATATTTAAAAGGGAAGAGAGTGTGAGGGTAAATAATGAGGGGAAAATGAATGTGGTAATAAAAATGAAAAAAAGGAAACAAAGATTATGTACATAGGGGATGGAGGGTTGCAGGGCAGGGGAGAAAAGGAAAAAAAATGAGAATCAAGTCATGTCCTATTCTGGTACAAATTCTCAAAGTTGAATGTGGTGATGATGTGTATTCATAATGTGCCAATAAAGATTAAATTTTAAAATGTCATGCTTGCAGATATTGGCAGTAAGTATGACAGTAAGTATGAAATCAGACTGTGCTGTGGTACAGACTTATACCCTCCAAAGTTCCTCTTGAAATTTCCTTCTTGTCATGGTGATATTACGGGATGAGCCCTTAGAAAGTGATTATGCCACGAACACTCAACCTTCAAAGGATTCTGTTCTGCACAAAAGGGCTGGAGAGAGAATCACTCCCGTTCTCTTCTGCCTTCAGATCACACTTAAACCAGCATGCGCTGCCATCTAAATTCTAGCCATCTCTCAGAATAAGACAAACACCCACTCATTCTAAAATCTTCTGTCTATGGCATTTCATTACAGCAGCATATACAAAAACAATGTTTCGGAGTCCAGTGTGCCGCATTAATTTTCCCGAGTACCTTCCTCTATGTGAGGGCCTCAAAGAGATGAAAACAGTGAAATCGTTTTCATTATGAGATATGGGAAACAGAATCTCTCATGAGATTCTGAGATTTCTCTCAGGAGAAAATCTGAGATTGGAACCCAGACGAGAATAAAAATTACAATCTAGAAGAAGCTCTGGAAAGCTTCAGCACAACCTTGGAAAACTAAAATTGATGATGTCAGCAATGTAAGGGCCAAAAAGTTCCACTGATAAAGTGAATTTTACATCAAAAGAAGTGAAAAAATAATTATAAGAAGGTAAAAAAATCAGAAAGATCATTCAGAGGCGATACAGGAACCATGTAGAAAGAGAACTGCAATAATTAGCTGTAAATTTGTGTTGAGGGACTTATTCATTTTTCTATTCTTTCATGCATGACTTGTTCAATTAGTGTATCATATTCTATTGGATTTGAAGTGCATCCTGAATATTTTGATATTTAATTTAATATTATATATATTCATGAATTATTAAATAAGCCTGTGGTCAATTGAATAAAAAGTCACAGAGTATTAAATTAAGATGAAAACTGAGACAAGGTCAACAGCTTTTGTCAGAAGGAAGTCCTGGATAATTTATTAGAGTAGCTTCAGCTTAGCATTGAGCATAGGAACAGGAAAACACAGACATAAACAAGAAGAGATTCACTTCAATATTACATAGCTACATTTAAGGCTTTAGAAGGCTGACAAGTGAAAGAGGAAAATGGATTCCAAGTGGCAGGATAAAATCATTAAATAATATTATGACAAATTGAAGAGCCATTAATCTTTAAAAATCTCTAGAAATTAAAATGTTAATTTACAAAAGCTAATTGCAGAGAAAATAGAAAGGAAAAAAGTAGGCTACAAGAAGCAATAAGACAGTATATTTTATTCTTGTAAACCTTAAACAGTAAAATTTCCATTTTCTCTGGGCCTTTAAAATTTTGGTTCAAATCATGCTTCTTAAATGTCCACCTTTTCCATTGTAAAGTTTTCCCCTGTGTTTTCTGTATTGTGAAAACATGTGTCTCTTAGAGAAATGGACAGGATTCTCATTCTCAGTCTTCCCCAACTCCTTCTTTCATCACCTCCGCGTGGACCTGCAAGTACAGGAAAACATGCAGCGCTTCTCAAAATGTCACAGGTCTGACAGAATGCTGCTGTCATGTGAGGTCTGTAACTGCTTCTAATGTGTTGTTTCCAGTTATGTTCCTTGAGTGCCTGGTAATTTCACAGATAAACTCTGTTCAGATAGAAGTGGATAATTATTGAGCATCTATTGTTAAAAATAAGCACCTTTATCTATTTCACACATGTGGAATTTAGAAGTGTCCAGTCAGTGAGGTTTATTCTTTATCATTTTCAAAAGGATATTACTATCCTAAGATCACAACATAAATAAATAAGAAAACAGGCTTCCCATTCTATGTCCTCTTTTAAGGGCTATGCTCTAAAATATACTACTCCTTTTAAAATTCTTCCAATGAAAGCTACTATCATCATCATTACTATGATAGATATCATTAAATACAAAAATTTGGTGAACATAGTGACATAAATTATATTTTTTTAGTATGTGCTTATTTTTTAAAAAAACCTACCAGAAGGAAATGAATTTTATATTACTTCTAAGGACTTTCAAAAAATAATAATAAATATGAATGGTTGGTTGATATTAATGATTATCTCTTTACAAAATAACTACATTTTATAGATATCAAATATATTTGAGTTTAAGAGAAGCCACTACTTGTTTACAAAGAATCTACCACATGTTTATTTAACATTGATTCTATAAGTGTGTCATTTGCACGACACTGATAAAAAGGGACAGGCTTCTAGAAACCAAGGCCAACTTTGCCAAGGGAACACTGGCCTCTGCACAATACAGAACCTTTTCAACTCCCCAGTCACATAATCATTTTATATTTAGTGTCAGAGTAAAGGACACCATGGCTCATGGAGATAAGAAAGCAGGCAGATGGCGAAAAAAATCCACCTTCCCCAGAAGATGTGGGCATTCAATGCCAGGGTCATCTCTGTCCTGACATTGATTCCAACTATAAGAAATCATACACTCTGTTCAATCAAAGGACAGCATTTGTATTTTAATCCTTAAAGATAAATTTGTAAACACTCTACATTTCATTAAATGTATTGAAATTCATTAAGCAAGATATATTTATTTAATTTAAGTGATATCTACTGGATCAATAATCTTCTTATTAGATTAACAAAGTCACAGTGAATCGAATTGTGACAGTATCTCTAACATGGAATATAAAACTGACCATGAGCCCAGGACTTCAACTAGAAGGAGAAAAATAGAGGAAATTATAGATGAGGTAGGGATGAGGCTTGGACTTTGGGGAGACTTAGACATAAGATTTTGGCCAGAAAGCAGGACAAATTGTCCTGTTATAGTCAACTATAAAGTTAAAAGACAGTAATATTACCTTACTGATTGCACAGATGGTGTTGGTTTTGCATACTGCTACTTGTTCCAAGAAGTAGCGCAGACTCCCAATAGGGCTCTGGTTAGAGAGCAAATTCCATCATCTTGGACTACAGATTGGCGTAATGCAGTGGTCAGTCTCTCATGAGTGGAGACTGACAAGGATTTCCTGGAAGAGGACACAGCACTTGGCCATGTGAATGAACTCCATGTCCCCCAACCGCAAGAAGCAGAATCTGGATTAAACCTTTGCCCTGATCACGATTGGTTCCTGAAGTTAGCTGGGCTGAGTGTGTCCACAGAAGGCACAGGGGCCTACATAAGTATTTTCTGGGTCTCTATTGTCATGACTACATATACTCTGGAATCCACACAATGTAAAACCTGTCCTGTTCATCTATTAACCATGTAGCTATACAACCAGGATAATAAACAATACACAAAAAATGATGGATGGTTTATTTTCACATTTTACTTTCTTCATATAATCTTTAGAAGATCTGTATATTTCCTTTGCTCTCAGCATCCAGAAAAAGTGCATGCATATTTAATCAAAATTGTGTATATACATCACCAAATTTATGACAGATATTTTGCTCAAGTAGTCCGTGTAGTACATTTTACTTATTTTTATTTTTATTGGTACATTTTATATACACATTATGATCACACTTGACATTGAGTATTTGTACCAGTGTATGACACAACTTAATTCTCTTTTTTCCCATTCCCTACTCACTCTCTAATGCTTCTGCCTCCTATATGCATAAGCTTTGCTTTTTCTTTTTAACCATCAAATTTTTTCTTTCCTTTACTTACACCTACTCCCCCTTTCCCTTTGAATATTTTCTATTTCACAATATCTATCATTCATTTTGAAACTGATTTACATTCAAGGTCACTCTGAAATTCCTTCCCCCAATTTCGCGTTATAGATGTCATCAGGCAGAGAGAATCTGTTTTGAAAACAAATGTCTTTCCACACAAATAGAGATAATCAAGTCTTGCTTGTGGAACCACAAATGCATCCATTTCAGTGATAAAGACACCAGGAAAAATAGTCCGAAGGGATCTAATGTGGTCATGGGTCAATCACATAACTGTTTCTGGTTATAATTAAGAGTAAATTATAAGCCTTTTGATACCATATTTATTTGTACTATGAGAACTAATTTTATTTTTTTCAGAAATCAAATATGTTATTGAGTCACAGTTGGTGGACTTTTACATCAAATCTGTTTATAGGAACAGCTATCAACACCCATAGTGGGACATAGAGCTAACTAGTTAAGACTGTACAATTAAATTTTATTTTGATATTTTGGTCTAGGGATGTTCACTCAGCCAATAATGGGCTTCCCTGACATATTTGAATAACACATTATCAAAGGTCTGTGGTCTCAGAAAAACTAATTTAGCTTGATTTCTTGCCTAGAATACACCATGAATGATTAATATTTCCCAAGTTTCTGAAACTTTTTGAAAGAAAAATGCACTTCACGCCCCCCCGCCCCCATGCACTATCTCCATGCTGAAACAGGTTTTCCACTAATAGCCTCCAAAGATGTGCACAGAAAAAAAAAAAAAAAAAAGCGCCAAAAGGACATAATGCCAAAGGACATGTTGAAAGGAATTCACTTAGGACATCATTACCCAAATTAAGTAAACTACTTGTTTGGTAGTTTTTCTTCGTCCCTTGACTGTGCTTATTGCAATTTCACTGGCTAGACCTTAAGGAAGCAAGTCGCGACGGCACCAGGTGATCAGCAGCCATTTATGCGTCTTCGGGAGGGCGCATTGAGCTCATTGGTCCTCATTATAGAGGAACGAATTGTCCCGGGACAGTTACTGGGCGCTATTTCCGCCGGAGTGTGCAGGGAAATCACGTTTTAGCTCTTGATGTGTCATTTACATTTCTCAGCACTTAGAGTAATCAGCCCTGGTCTCTCAAAAGTATTTCTGCATTAAACTTTAATAATTTAGAAATCTTTAGAACAAGAGGAGTATTCAACTTTCAAGTATTACCCAAAATTACACAGTTACTATTTTAAAATAAAATTCTTTAAAGTCTGTATTTTAAACATTTTTAAATTTAAAAACTTCTTGAAAAAAAATGAAATTTCAGACACAAAAAGCTAGAATTTTCAGTAGTTCTGTCAAAGCTTTCGAGCAGAGTCGCGCTGCGGTGGCTGGACGCTGTGCTGTCCGTCGGCCCCTCGCCCTGACTGCGGAGCGTTGGCACGGACACACGCAACTGAGGAGACACGGAACCTCCGTGCTGCCAGGGTGAAACACCACTTACAAATCCTCAGGTGATTAGCAAACTAATTTATCAGTGAAAAAGAAGTGTTGCTGAATATTCTCTTCACGCGCCCTTCTAATGCCACATTGCTCATGAAACACAACATCGAACACTTTGTAAATGGATCTTTGGTAGCCCTGAACAGTTTACTCTTAAGGATTTTAAAACCTTACTGTATTTGTTTAGCTTTCCACGTGTTTTAATAGAAAACCAATACTGTTATCTCAAAAAGTATTCTTATTCAATGATATTACTAAAACTCTATTAGACATTTTAATCCTCTTCTCCTGTGAGAAAGTGTGTTTATTATTTAAGCAACTTTTTTTAATGTTTAAGACCTGATATTGGATAAAGTAATTCTTAATTTGACACCCAAACTAATGTATATAAATATCATATCTGTGAGATTAAATATCTTAATGTATCACTTCCAGTTTTTAAATTTTGAGGGAAATATATTGGTAGTATTAAATTTCTGTAATTTATTTAGTGAAGTAATTATTTGGATTTAATCCAAATATATTTAGTTGCTATCTAATTTCACTACCTTCTTTGGTAGTATCTCTATACATGCTTTTATTCTCAGTTTAACTGAGTTGAAAATAAGTAAATTAATGCTAGTTTGAAAAAATGTGTTGAGAGTATATCCAGCACTGGAGAGGTGGACACAGAGGGAGGTTAGGAGGGGGTAGGGTGAGGGGAAGATGCAATAATGAGAAAGAGAACTTTAGAGACGAATCAATTATTTCAGAGAAAGTTTTGGATCACTTTGGAATTTTGACTTTTTCTGATTTAACCTTTTAAATTATAAGATCTAACCATCTGATATACTTAGATTCATATTGAAGAAGGGTGACTCTGCCACACAGATGAGATAAGTTTAACTGAAAAAAAATTCTTTAGATGAGACTGACTGGGGTCAGGAAGAGCAAGACGGAAGTCCGATCTGGAGAGTCTACATGTGTGATAGAGGAGGAGAAAACTGATGGTGCTAAGGAATCAGATGCAGATAAAGAAAGAGAGAATGTGGGTAAAGGAGGTAGAGGTGTAGAGTATAAGGAAAAGGAGTGTGAAGGGAGGTAGAGAAGAAATAGCAATGGAGACCGTGAGCAGGATGGATCCTGTTTTGAACACAATGGGCTTCCAGTAGTGTTAAAGTCCATATCTGTTTGCAAATAAGCCCTGCTCAAGACACAGGAAGAGCAGAGGAGTTCAGACATAGAGCTAGTTTTGCAACATGAATCCAGGACCAGAAAACAGAGGACAGAAAGAATATTCTAAGATCTTGATAAGGAGGCAACGAGTAATGGAAGGAAGTTCTAGAAATGATGTTAGCTTGAAAAGATCATAGAAATTTAAAAAAAAGAAAAGATCATAGAAATAAGTGGAAAAATCAGCACTTTTTCTATTATAATAGATGCACAAATGCCAAAAACATGCAGCAAGTTTTAGATGTTCCTTAGAAATTGAGACAGGAACATTGGAGAAGTCCAAAGGAAGTTGTAAAAGTGGTTCATTGTCATTGCAATGAATGGAAAATAAGCAATAGGCTTTTCTTTTTACTCTTTTTATTTATGAATATTTTCAAACACGAAAATAGAGTCAATAATTATCAGCACTTTTGTATTTTGTAGTCTCTTCTTTAAAGAATGTACATTACAAGAAAAGACAAATGGAACTAAGTAAGTTTTTTATTTTATTTTATTTTTTATTTTTTTTGAGACAAGGTCTCGCTTTTGTAATTTCAGGTTGGCTCTAAACTCACTATGTAGCCCAGACAAGCCTCAAACTCACAGCAATCCTCCTACTTCTGCCTCCTGAGCGCTGGGATTATAGGCATGAGCCACGGCATAACTAAGTAATTTTGTGAACCTTCATAATAAAAAGAGTTACATAAATTATATTGATAAGCTTTTTCCTCACACTAACAACATTTTAATTTGCACTAGAAAAGCTATTATAAATATTTGTCTTCCTTTCTTATTCTTTTTTGTTTTGTTTTGTTTTTTGGTAGGGGGCACTATCCACCATTATAAATAAGGAAACATCCATCCTCTCATTAGAGTTTGCAGCCTTGATGTTTTTCTGATGATGATTAGAATAGCTTAGGAAGAATTTCCTTCAAATCATAGTATAATTCACTGTTATCTTTTTAAAAACAGTTTTGGGGGCCAGGAAAATAGCTCAGTGGTTCCGGCGCCTGTCTTGCAAGTACAAGGGCCTGTGTTTGATTCCCGGTAACCACATAACAATACTGGGCGTGCATACTCATGCCCAACAGCAACCAGTACCCCATACCACAGTGCCGGGCATGGTGGCTCACACCTGTAATCACAGCACTCAGGAGGCAGAGGCAGGAGGATTGCTGTGATGTGAATTTGAGGCTGAGCTCAGGGCCAGCCTGAACTACAAAGTGAGACTTTGTCTCAAAAAATCTAAATAAATAAATAAATAAATAAATAAATAAATAAATAAAAATAAAAATAGTTTTGGACCAGGTAATTTTTTAAAAATTTCTGGGCTACAGATCTACACATATAATAGAGCTCCATCCAGATATCGTAAGTTTCAGCAAAAAATTATATGCCTGGCAATCAAACTAGAAAATCTATCAAGTTATACATTTTACTCACTTACAAGACTGGGCTGACCTTTATGGTCCAGCTATTCCATTTAATAGTTTTACTCTTACTTTTATAAGATATGAAGCTTCATGCTTTTCTCCCCAACATAAGCAATCTTTGTCAAGCATAGTTGATTCTTATATTCCAAGTTAAAAAACAAGTGTGTCCTAAATTCATGGAGACAGTCATCCAAGAATGTGCGGTGTGTTGATACCTGTACACTTCAGTGCCCCTCACCCTGTGTAGAAGCCACATATTTACATGGAACATGGAAATGAAATTTTTTCATAAAAATAAAGATTTAGATGTCACCAACTGAACTTAAAAATATAGCAGATTTTCATAGGAAACAAAAAAGATAAACTGATACTTTTTGCTACTATGTGAAAAGCCCCTTGTTGAACTATGTGCCAGCAGACTCAGGCAGGGAGATTAGAGGGAGGTGTGTTGTGTTTGTGAGTGTCCAGCTGTTTAACAAAAAGTGTACATGGGAGAGAGTAGGCTTGAGCCCAAGGGTATAAGTTAAAATCTGCTTGTAGAGGAGAGATTTCTGAAAAAGGGGTCGTTTGTCTCCATTATCAAAAGATAATGAATTTCCCAACATCAAATAGAATCTTTAAAACACATAGTATTTTGCTTGGACATATTATTTGTGCTTTTTAATCATTCATAATTTAATGTCTATTGTGTTTCTTATGTTAACTGTATTCATCTTGTACTCTACAAGTAATGTTTAATAGGTATATATAACATATTGTCACAATAAATCAAATTTTATTTTCAGTGTATTCATATGTCACATTTAAATAATTAAGACACTAATAGCATTTACTTAGTAATAAAAAAATCACATATTCTGACTGTATTCTACGTAGTTTCAGATTTAATGAGAGACAAGGTTAAACTGGGTTTTTTTTGTTTGTTTGTTTGTTTTTTAGGTTTTTTGAGACAGGCTCTCGCTTTTGTGGTTCAGGCTGGCCCTGAGCTCAGCCTCAAACTCACATCACAATCCTCCTGCCTCTGCCTCCCAAGTTCTGGGATTACAGGAGTGAGCCACCACGCCTGGCACTGTGGTATGTGGTACTGGTTGCTGCTGGGTGTGGGTCTCCACACCCAGTATTGCTATGTGGTTACCGGGGAATTGAACCCGGGCCCTTGTGCTTGCAATACAGGCGCCGGAACCACTGAGCTAACTCCCCGGCCCAAGGTTAAGCTGTTTTTAAAGGCTGAATACAGGTTCTAAAAATCTACTGACATGTAATCAATAGTATATTTATTTTAGATACCAGATTATACTGAATATAATTATGCTTATAATTAATATGATGCCAAAAATACTGAAGTTATAAGAACAATTAAAGAGTAACACTCTTGATGAAAGAAATGCACTTAAAAAGTTGATATATCAGAATTGATTAACAAAGGAAATTTTGCAGATAATTTGCTATTGATTCATGATGCAAAAGTTAAGTAAATATGATTATTAATTCTGTTATACTATTAAAGTATAATAAAGAAATATATTTTTAAATTTGGAAAATTAAAGATATAAGGTAAGTCTAATTTTAATTATGTAATATCAAAATAAGAATAACAACTTATTTTAGCAATGGATATGGCTGTGCAAAAAGGATGTTGCTGTCAACTGATGTTTCACATAAAGTACAGAGTTGTCTACAGAATAATATGCATTTGTGATCTATTAATACTTGGAAATAAGGGATGGAATTAGAAGTCTTGGATGATTTAGAATGATTAATCTTTAGAGCCATCATAGTAATTCATTGCCTTTCTTCACATATAAGAAAAAAGGCCCAAGTGGATAAACCAAGGAGGTCCCATTTGACCCAGCCATCACTCTGCTAGGTATATACACAAAAGAATTAACATTTTCATATCACAGCGACATATGTGCACCCATGTTTATAGCAGCTCAATTTGGGATGGCTAAATCTTGGAAACAACCAAAATGTCCATAATTGGAGACTGGATAAAGGAGATATGGTTCTTTTATAGAATGGAGTGTTATTCTGTCATTAAAAATGATTGAGTCATTCATACTCAAGTAGATGTACCTTGAAAATATCCTCAAGAGTGAAATAAATAGGTCACCGATGTGTAAATATCACATCTTTTCTCTGATATGAGAAAATGAAGATGTATATGAATTCTAGTATCTACAGTTGATATTGTGAAATAGAAAATATTTAAAAGGAAAGAAGATATAGAGGTAAATAAAGAAGGGACAAAAAATGTGATAGTAATACAAAGAAGGAAACAAAGCTTATATACATAGGGGGTGGGAGGTTGCAGGGTGTGGAGAAGGGAACAATGAGAATCAAGTCGTGTCATATTTTGGTACAAACTCTCAATGTTGAATGCAATGGTGATGTGTATTTATAATGTGCCATTAAAGATTTGAATTTTAAAAAGGACTTCTGCACTAGGCAGTAGGAAACGAGCACTTAATATGAGGCCAGAGTCGACGATTTGTTGGGAACTTTCCACTCGGTACACACTGAAAGCTGATAATTCCACTTCTTACTGCAGAATTAGTGAAACCTTTAGCTCAGTGGGTACTGAAGAGCAGGAGGGGACATAGAACAGAAGATGAATGTTAATCCTGAAATGGATAACATTAATTTTAAGCAAAATGAGTTTACTTTTTGAGTTTTCCTTCTATCAACTATAATTTAAGGAATCCATACATGCTTGTATGGAAGTACACCGTATTTGAATCCGATTATAATTATTATTTAAATTTCAGACTTTCATTTAAATAATTTTTATATAGTCATTTTATTTGTGGAGGTATTTGACAGTTATTGTATTTTATAAAAGACACTTTATGCAGATTTTGTACAATGAAGGTAATTATCTTCTTCATTTTGTGAACTGATAATAAGTTGTTATTATGCACATTGCATTAATTTTCTTATGCAATTAGTTTCTTTATACTTAGCAAAGATTTTACATTCAGTCTTGCTTGTGATGTGTGCAATATAATTTCTTTATAATAATATCCATAAACATATTGTAGTATATATTATTGTCCTACTTAAAATATCTTTATTTACATCCAGAAACTATGTTTATAAACAGTAAACTTCACTTAGTAAAAATTGATTATAGATTTTCCAGTAACATAAAAAATTATATTACGCAGAATGTACAGAATGTGTACTTGTGCTCTAATATGTGAATGAGTGTATAAAACTTCATTTTTATTTTCATAAGCATAGTTCCATGCATACACAGGATGGCACAAGTACAATATTTTAGGAGTAATTTTACACTTTTGACATTCTCCTGTGGAACAATTTTTTTAAAATTTATATTCCAAGCTGAGTGTTGTGATGCAGGTCTATCATTCCAACATTTGTGAGGCTGAGGCAGGAAGACCACTATAAATTCAAGGCCAGCCTTAACTGTAAGGAAAAACACTACCTTAAAAAAAATGCATATTCTCTATTAACATTTTTAAGTTTAACAATCATTAAACAATATTTTAAAAGCACATTCTATTTTACATATGTTCATATACTTGTGCTAATAAAAGCAATTATCCTATATTACAGCTCCAGTATAACTTATGTATCAGGTTTTATTTTGCATTGAATTAGCTGGTGTTGGTTAATTGGAGACAATGACTAGTGCTGTTCCACTAAAGAATACCTGTGGTTAATAGCATACCTATTCCAGGAGAAGACTGGTTTTGCCTGAACTGACTATGAAGACAATTTTTGTAAATAAAAGCATCGTGAAAACAGTATTTAATCGACGTTGCAGTTCTCAAAATGAGCCGTTCAGAGGCAATGTTTTGCACTAGGTGAAAGACATAAAATTCGGCAAGTGTAATCACCAGGATTATACGTGGGTGCTTGTTAAACTGTATGCTGTTCACGCTCTCAGTTATTTATTCCCTGTAACTCCACTCACAGTTGATATCTAAAATGTGCATAGAGTAGTAAATCATTAGAAAAATAACAGCAGGAACGTCCATCATCTATCAGACCGACGTGTGAAGGAATGAATTCTGTTTGTGTTGGCTCCGAGTACTGACGGGATAAACGGGCGATGTGACAGGAATGCTCTTTCCTCTATGAGAGTATCTGCTCAGAGGCTCCGCCTCATTGGCTTCCAATGTAGCATGCAAAGAGAGAGAGCGAAGGCGGAACGGTGCCAGATCCCAGGTGAGAAGCCAGCCAGACCTCCTGGTAAGTGACAGTTTAGTAAATAAAGGGAATAATGGAAAACATTCCAGGTAGAAAAAATGGCAGCGCTCTGCCCAGGTGGTTGGTAAAGCATGAAAGACAGCGTTGCGCCCTCTATCTCGTGTGATTAAAGCCTAATTGGCAACAGGTAGGTGAGTAGGAGTGAACACTCTTTTCTCCAGAGAAAGCTGATAGTTTTCTCTTCTTCCCTTTTTAGATGTCTTGGACATTTGTTAGTTACATTTAAAGAAGTGATGGAAAGTCACTTCTTTCCTAAGTATAAAAGGGTTTTCGTTCCCTCGACATGTGACAGATTCAGGGTCTTGCTACTCTTGGGGAAACCCTAGCCTTTTGCATAGCTTAATATGAGGTTCCATTTTTCTCTCAGTAATGACTCTATTGGCTCATGGTGATTTATTTATCCATCTCTCTTTCTATCAATCCATTAACAAAATATTGTATTATGCTACCATTTATGGTGGACCTGTTAAAGTCTAAAATATAAATAAAACATTTGCTTTTGAGGAGATTATTGCCTATAATAATGTTCGTTTGCTATTTACAAGTTTGTTATAAAACTATCAAGTGATTTTTTAAAAATCTTTATTGGCACATGATAAATACACATCATCATCACATTCAACATTGAGAGTTTGTAACCAGAATATGACTTGACTTTATTCTCATTTTTTCCCTTTTCTCCCATCCTGCAACCCTCCATACCCTATATACACAATCTTTATTTTCTTTTTCTTTATTATTACCACATTTGTTTTCCCCGTGTTATTTACCCTTATACTCTGTTTCCATTTAAATATTTTCTGTCTCACAATATCAACTATACATACTACAACTCATTTACAACTTCATTTTCTCACACCAGAGAAAAGATACAATATTTACACATCTGTGACCTGCTTATTTCTCTTATGAGGACATCCTCAAGGTATATCCATTTGAGTATGAATGACTCAATCTTATCATTTTTAATGGCAGAATAATATTCCCTTCTATAAAAGAACCACATCATCTTTATCCAGTCTCCAGTTGATGGACACTTGGGTTGTTTCCAAGATTTAGCAATCACAAATTGAGCTGCTATAAACATGGGTGCACATATGTCACTGTGAAATGAATCTTTTAATTCTTTTGTGTATATACCTACCAGAATGATGGCCGGGTCCAATGGGACCTCCAATCCTAGTTTTTTGAGGAATCTCCACACTGATCTCTACAGAGGTTTTACAAGGTTACATTCTCAACAGCAGTGAAGGGTTCCCTTTTCTCTGCAGCCTCACCAACATTTGTTGCTGGCTAATTCTGAAATGGCAGCCATTCTTTGTGGAGTGATATGACATCTCAGAGTTGCTTTCATCTTCAAGTGATTTTTACTGTCATTTTTAAATTAGGTGAAATATCTATTCTTTTGAGTAGAATAGTTACTGTATTAAACTTCTATGATAAGTACTTCTCCACTTTTAGCATTGCCAACCCATGGAGTAACCACTGGTCATTTACTCATTTCCTACAAAAGTCTGAACTTAGATCCTATGATAATATTTGTTATTACTGCAGCACCAAAAGAGTGCGAGTCTTGGTTGTTTTCTAAAGTGTATATGCAATGTACCAATAATGATTTCAATTTTAAAAAAAAAAGAATACAGAAACAAATATGGACCAAAACACTCTCTGGCTCTTGCTATTCTGTGTCTTCTTAGAGAAAGCCTTGCTTTCCTTTTCTCTATGTGCACACATATCCATCTGATGGGGTTATAGAATTACAGTACTGGCTAGCACTTAGTTACTATTATTAACTACTCTTGATATTTTTTCATTTATTAAGTTCATTGGAACCTTTTAGATATATATCATAATCATACTCACAAATGAAATCAATAGTATTAACATTACATTAATATAGTATGAATGTCAAATTTATGAGATTTCAGCAAGATACAGAGCAAATTTACTTTTAAAAAGTGTGGTTTACAATTCTTGAACTACAATGCACAGTAATATAACCCATAGAAATATTTGAAGCTTAAAAAAC
>PVIR01010531.1:0-7500 GCA_004026965.1 Petromus typicus | reverse complement strand
ATTTCTCTTCTTCTTCTCCTCTCCCCTTGTTCATTTTCCTCATGTGTAAAAATATATCTTGGTTGCCTGAAACTTCTTATTCATTTATTGTGCTTATACCCATAAGACAAATGCAATAATGCAATATTTGTGTATCAGAATCTAGCTTGCTTTGCTGAACATGATGTCTCTAGTTCCATTCATTTTTCTTCAAATAACCTGATTCCACTGTATTTCTGCCAGAATCATATCCTCTTGTGTATATACTGTAACACCTGAATTTTGATAGAGACATTCAAACTGTAATGTTTGACAAATTGAATGAGTCCTGTTTCCAATAAATAAGGGAAGTCATCATAGAAATTATTCTAGAATTTTTATCTGAGGTCTAAAATGTAAGTGTGAAAATAATAGTCTGGATTTATAGTAATTTCTAAACCATAGAAATCAGAAGCAAACCATATTGTGTTAAGTGTGTTTGAGAATATTTCATTCAAGTTCTGAAAAATTTCGAAGGAAATCAAAGTGCAGCACTTAAACAGTGCAAGGATTCATAGAAGAAATCCAAAAGCATGTATAAAAATCTAAATAAAAACAGAAGTTATTGGGGGCCGGGGATATATCTCAGTAGTTCCAGCGCCTGTCTTGCAAGCACAAGGACCCGTGTTCGATCCCCGGTAACCACATAACAATACTGGGCATGGAGACTCACCCCAGCAGCAAACAGTACTGCATACCACAGTGCCGGGTGTGGTGGCTCACGCCTGTCATCCCAGCACTCGGGAGGCAGAGGCAGGAGGATTGCTGTGATGTGAGTTTGAGGCTGAGCTCAGGGCCAGCCTGAATCACAAAAGCGGGACCCTGTCTCAAAAACAAAACAAAACAAAAAAACAGAAGTTATTGCATAGAAAGTTAGCTAAAACATTTTACAATTATGGTCTTTAGTTGACAAAGAATATCAAATTTCATAAGGCACAATCTAGAGAAAATAAAATCTATATTGAGCGGACAGCATTTGTATGTGACATTAATACAGGAAAATATTAGGAAATTTTTTTTACCAAGAACAAGAAAACCTGTATTTAATAAAATATTCTAGAAAGATATATAAAGATACCTAATGACCTAGGTTCAGGCTAGAAGTTTTAGAGGACTTTGGAGATTTTAAGGTTACTGTTATAGATTATAAGCTTGTATAATTTTGAGACTTTACCAAACCTTCAGATTACAGATGCTGCTGTCACTGTAGTACACAAGGCAGATAAAAACCTTTAACATATTATTTAAAATTGCTATAAGTAAAACATAAAGTCCAATACCATGTTAATCTAGTAAAAGGACATAACAGGTTGTATCTTGTACATCAATTTTAAATATGAGAATGAAAGGACTTTAAATTAAATATAAGTAAAACCAAATTATTTAAAGATAGTTCTGTAGTAATATGTAGAAAATTTTAATAGAGGATTGCCAAGGTTTTCAAAGATGGGAAAAGCCACTTATCTGCTTCACTGAATTAGTATATTAGTATAATCACCATAGATATGAAATATATTTAATAATTTTAACACTAATTTCTGATTAAATAATAAAACTCAGGGATCTAAAGTTAGAGAGAATCCTCTTATTATGAAAAATACATCTGTTTGATGTCAAAGTCAACATGATCATTAGGAAACACTTAAGAATATCATCACTGAAACAAAATATTATCTTTGAAACAAAATACCGAAACCAGCAACCACTGTGATAAGTTTAAAACATTCTTGTCATAGTCAATATGATGAGAAAAGTAAGATGAATAAATCGTCTAAAAAGAGATACAATATATTGTTTGCAAATGATGGGAATTTTAAAGCCAAATATAACAAAATATAGTCAGAGACACTCTTTGTTCTTAATCGGCACTCGGTATTCAAGGGCTGTAGGCAGACATACCTTGGAATTACTACTAAATATATTTATAATTCTATTAATTTGAGCCAATTAAAAAATCAAGGAAAACGTCAGTTACATTTTATTACATTTTTGAGCACTATTATAGAGATTATTAAAATATAGCATATCTATTTATTTCACTATGTGGTATGGATACATTATGAATGAATGTGCATTTATAGATAACAGATTACTATGCAGTGCATTTACATATATGCAATGCAATCTACATTACTTACCACTTAGATCAATTTACTTTGTCAACAATATAATGACTGTTTTATTTTTCTAGAATGTAAGAGGCTTTAATATTTTTCAAAGCGTTTTCTTTTTTTGAAGATCCTAGTTCTGAAAATGAGAACATTTACCCACACTTAGTTAAGATTATGGACTGTGAGATGATAGTAGATCTATTAAAATTAGTAAACTGTGTTTCTGTCATTTTTGGCTTTTTGGCTTTTTGAGACAGGGTCTGGCTAAACACTACTGGTTGGCCTTGAACTTACCGTGAATGGATGTCCACCTCATGACAGTCCTGCATCAGCCTCCTGAATTCTGGGACTACAGGTGTTTACTACTACACTTGGCTGAATTAATTTTAAACTAGTAATAGGGATCATTCTTGATATTTTGCTCAGATTATTATTAAATTGATTTTTGTGTTCATTTAACAATTCAATAGTGACTTTTCAGTCATGTATGATAAACCGACCTTCATATGTTTGATATTCTTTCAATCATTGGAAAAGTTACTTCTTTTATTCTTTTCCAGAAACTATGTTTACCATACTTGACTCTAAATTCCATGTTATTTTTAGAAAATATAGTTGTCAAAATGAAAGTATGTGCATGACACAAATACTTGTCTTGATTTTTTTTATGTCAGTCCATACTATATATTTTGACACATCTTATGAAGAGGATTATATGATTAGAGCAAAGACACATCTTGATCAAATTAAAAATGCATCAAATGATAAAGCACAAGTTTGAATTTAAGCCATCACTACAAAATGTGTTTCATCTTTCAGTGAATGAATCTTTATGCTTGTGAGTGTGTGTGTGCTGTACTGGAACCTGAGTCCCACGATGGCCTCCCACTGAGCTAAATCCCATCATGGAACTTTTCTATTTTTTATTTTAAGAGAGCATCTCACTAAGTTTTTCAGTGTGACCTGAGGCGTGAATCCTCCTGCCTCAGTCTTCTGCAGAGTTGGGATTTCACATGTGTGTGCTCTTAGTTTATTTATACCATTGCTTGTTGGTAGCTTTCAACCAAATTACTTCGGTAATTTTTGAAGCATCTTTTATCTCTATGGCCCCAAAGTCTAAGATGAATTAAGCGGTAGTGTGCCAGTGTATTCAGGAAATGAGAAACACAAAGTCTTCAAAAGACTGACAGAGAAGAGAGAGGAGATATTATTCCTAACACTATCCTTAGCTGGGTTTTTATATAAGCATCAGTATGACAAAGTCAACTTTATTATTATTATTATTATTATTATTATTATTATTATTTGGTACTGGGGATCAAACTCAGACCTTGAGCATGCAAGACAAGTGCCAGAAGGCCTGAGCTAAATCCCTGGACTGAGAAAGTCAACTAATAAAGGAAGTATGTTTTCAATGCTACATTCTAATCCCAAAGAGTCATCTGCACATTATGAACATATCAAGTTCAAAGAGCTATAAACTGAGTGAAGCTCTCATCTTTGAAAATAAATTAAGGGAGAGATAAGTGTCTTTGTTGCTTATCCAACTAAATAGCAGGTTCATGTTGATGCTTTTAAGAATCTTTTTTTTTCTCTGAATTCAGTAAGGCAAACCATTTATTTGATACACTGCTGAAAAGAGCTCTTCTGTAGAGATAATTGTCTTGCTCTGGATATGGAGTAATGTGTTTTCAATCCTTTGTGCAGTTTCCCTAACAACACAAAGTTTATTCTTTACCTGTCACTCCACAGTTGTAAGGAACCATTTTGTGTAACTATTCGAGTTTTCAAGACCTCCAGTTGATCAATAGTTAATGTCACTCAACTGTTTAATGGTGCCTGTATGTCCAAAGTGTTAAAGGATGAAAAATTGAGGAAAATATTTTAAAAAGAAGAAAAGAAATTATACTAGTTATAGTAAATTCAGTAAGCCCTGAGTGAAGCATACATTTTTAGGATGAGGACAAATTCGGATTATGCTCAATTTATGAAATAAAACTGGATAGAATTAACTTGAGATGATTTGAGAAGACCAACATATACACTAAGCTCAAATATTTTTTAGTTACAATGTTACTTTTCTTAAGATACTTTTGAGCATCAGTCTTTTAAGAAACGTTGTGTAATATTCTCACATGAATTTGGAGAAGTGACGGGCATATCATTACTGGTTGTTGCCCTTTACAGATTTAGAGTAATAAGTTTGAGTCATTTATAATAAAATTTATGTACCTTCCAGATATACTCAGAAGTGAAATAAATAGGCCACAGATGTGTAAATATTGTATCTTTTCTCTGGTATGAGAAACTAAAGATGCAAATGAGTTCTAGAATGTATGCTAGATATTGTGATATAGAAAATATACAAAGGGAAATAGGTTGTAGGGATAACAAGAGAAGAGAAATCATGTGATGGTTAGAAGAAGAAACAAAGCTTATATATATAGGAGGCGGGGGGGTAGGGTGGGTAGGGGCACGGGAAAACATGAGAATTGAGGCATGTCATATCCTGGTACAAATTCTCAATGTTGAGTGTGATCATGATGTGTATATAATGCACAAATGAAGATTCAAATTTAAAGAAAATAGAGTAAGGAAAATTTCAATTTAAAATTTAAAAGAGTAAAGAAAGATGAAAAGTCATTGCTATGAACTGGAAAACATCATGGGTATATCAAATTGGCAGATGCTCAAATATTAAGGGATGTCCACACTCATTTCTATACATTTCTGGACTCTGAGTTCTACCAATTTGGCTTCAGTGTTAGGATCCATGTGAAGGACTGTAAAAATTATGTTATTTCCTTATGGTGATGAATCAGTGTAAGAAAGGTAGAGAAAGATTACGGTTTCTCCCCAAGAGTCTACCAAAATTATCTCTGCATTTCACTCCACCTTTTATGTCAGCTATAAATAAACTATGTGGTCAGGGAATGCAGTGTGATGTCTCTCAAGCCTAGTTGAAATCATTAATGCTAGAGTGAAATCAATTCTAAATAACACGCATCTGATATAGGGGATGCAGGGATTGGTAATATGAAAACTGATCAATGTGTGGCTATCAGAAGGCTGACAGAGATTGAAAAAAAGGAAAACACTTGTAATTCATCAACAGAGTTGTGCTATAAATTGTATAGATTATTGTTCTATATGTATGTTTGACCTGTTCATATGATTGAGATATTGTTGGTATCATTTGCCAATGTTTAACAGTCACATTCAGGTGAAAAATACATTTTTCATTTCAGATAAAACTAAATTTTCTTTAAATTGTACTGCTCAATTAGCCAAATACAGTCCTTTGCTCACCTGTAGAGAAGGCACTGTGCTGAGGTACCATTATCTTATCTGTACTGAGGATAAAAGTTGAATACTAGTAGACATAAACCAAGGGAAGACATTGTCCATCAAAACTTCGGAACTGGAAGGAAACTACCCCTAAATAAGGGTGCTATTCCTCAAGGAAAATGTGATGACATATTTCCAACTCATCCACCATTTCTGTCTCTATGACATGTCTATCCTTATAAATGTATACTAAACAATGTTCTTTAATTACTCTTTAAAACTTTTCATTAATGTATTAAGCATTAAACACAATGGTAAATCCTTACAGATGTATACTCCCTAGACAGTTGCTCATAATATCATTTGCTCATTACTCTTTTACAGCAGCTCAATTTGTAAGAGCTAAGTCATGGAAAAAAGTCAAATGCCCATCAACAGGTACCTGGATAAAGAAAATGTCCTTTAATTTCAATTTCATGTATTTAAAGATTCATACAAAGTATGAATCTTCATACCCTGACACTTTATTTTCAAAATAATATCAAAACGGAGGTTGGACATTTGTCATGTTCATCCATTACTAAAAAACTAAATATTTAGCCCTCTGGTTACCAAAACATACTTTTAGATTAACTTAGTAGTGTTTTAACATAGTCCAAGATGACTAGGAACCATTCAGATTCAAGCTGGGATTCAACAAAATTTGTTAGATAATGATGTTGGATAGGTGATGGAAAATTTGATTACTTTCTTTCCATCATCTCTGTTATATGAAAAACTCCCAGATGGTGACTATCCTGTACTCTGTCTCTGCAAGCCTGGTGTAATCTTAACTTTTTAAAAACTCCTATTGGTAAGGAGGCAATGTGAGTTATTGTTTACATACCTGGGAAAGTCTTGGACAGTCTTGCTTGCACAAGTTTAAAAATTCATTCCTTTATTCTCAGTGTCATGTTTTAACTGTCACTCATGCAATAGCTGCTGCACTGGAGGATATGGATGATCTCATTTAGTCTCTTAATAACCATTGAGATAATTAAAATATCCATTATTACCTAGGTATAGATGAGAACATGTACACTTGGGTTAACAACATTTAACCAAGTGACTTACAATGTAGGGGATACTGCTCTGCATATTTTGCAAATACAATAATTTTAAGAATTTGTTTTCAGCTGTTTCTAAGTATGGAATAAAAAAAAAATTCTTAAAATAATGCAGTGAGTGGCAGAGCTGAGATTGAGCTAGTTTTCCATTTGTCCCCAACACTCACTGGCGACCTTATGGGCTGTTTAACCCGACATCACCCACAGGTGATAACCGGAGCCTGGCCTCTAATGTACAACACTGAATCTTGATTTCTAGTTTTTTATTATTTTTGCATGGCTCTAGTGTATCAACAGTCTTTGGAAACAAAATACATCATTCTTTGTACAGCACTCTACTTTTAGTCATAATATTTCCTCTTTACAAAATACAGCAATTTTCAGTCACTGGAAATTACATGACTTCTTGGCTTGCACAACACTTTTTTCCCTCCAAAATGAGTTAAAACCCTGATGCTTTGGTACCTGGAACAGGTATTTTCATTCTTTCCATGTTGCCTTGCTGACTTACTAACGGGGTTTATTGATGGGAAAGTAAGACCCAGAATTTTAAAAAGCCATTCTGGTTTGATTCAAAAGTAGATGTCCACAGCCTTGCCAGCAGTATTGTACCCAGAATCTAAAATTAATAGATGAAGAAATAGGGGCGGACACAATGACCAGTGACACTCTGGTGTAATTTCAAGAGCAAATTCTCAAAGGCATTAGCATGAACATCATTTCCACAAACTAAAAAAGCCAATTAAAATGCCAAGGAGATTCGAACTCAATTCTCTGTGTGCGAAGTGTTTTCCATTATCTCTCTACCCAGATGGCTGTGACCCTACGTGTGGAGGTGAATTCTTCTGTGTGACACTTTTCACATCTAAAAATCAAGCAGAGCATTTGCACTGACTGTGTAACATTTTCTTGTGGGTTAAATGGAAACATAAATAAGTTAGGGCAGTTTTGAACACACGGGATTACACTGAATTCAT
>PVIR01010530.1:0-49799 GCA_004026965.1 Petromus typicus | reverse complement strand
CAGACTCGGTGCTGCAGTCGCCGTTTCCCGAGCCGCCCGCTGCTATGTCCCTATCTATCTTTATAGACATTTAAATAAGGGCAGGATATCCTCATGCATGTTTGAACTTCCAAAGTCAAGTGGCATAAAGTAGGAAGTTTATAATTTTCTCCAGGTGATCAGTCATAATATTACCTCTTTTCTGAGTGACCAGACCTGCCTAGATTCCTAATTCTGCCTCTCAGCTGTGTTGAGGATCAGTGGAAGAGATAGTCTCCATTATTAGACTCTGAGTATGGGAGGGGAAGAGGGTTGTCTAGCTTCTGTTCATATGACTCCTTCTGTAAAATTTCAGCCAATGTTCAGCACACAGCAGACATCTAGCAGACACCTGAATATGCCCACCTAATATGCAAATGAGTTAATGTTGGGTGAATGCTATTATCTCTGAATCCTTTCTTTGGTGTGCTGGCCCAGTTATTCAATGAACTGGTTAGACTATAAAGGGAAATAATCTGTTCCCATCACCTTTAACAAGGCTCTGTGAGATCCTGCTTTAAGATTTTGTATCTTAATAAGGGAGAGACGACAGATCACCAATGACTGTAGTAGGGCCAGAATGGGATAGCTACCATTCAGGGTTTCTAAGGAAGCATCACTGCTTTCCCCCAGGAAGACTCTGGGAAGCCTTCATGGAGGGAAATGTGGCTGCCTGGGTTCTGGTCCAGTGTATTCCTCTGGATGTGGGTGTCAAAATCCAGAACCAGCTGGCCAGAGCGGGTGGCACTTATATACTCATCTCATCTCTCATACCAAAGCTTCCAAAGTGAAAGCATCCTGTTATGCTGCTGCTCTTTGCGAAGGCTCTGAGAGCCTTTGTCTGGATGCTCCAGGCAGTGGCAGGGCGGGCAGCACCGCGGCCAGGAGGAATTCTTCCTGTTGTGGGCATGCGTCTGCCATCAGGTACCTATCTTTTTGATCCTTCAGAATCCGAAAAGATGTGGAAAACTTGGAAACAGAATTTGAGGGGACGAGGGTCATCCATTCCTCCTCCTCACCTGATAGACACCTGGAAGGATTTTTTCTTTACTGTAGACTGATTGCAATGCAGCCTTAGCTTGAGCCGTCTAGAGACAGACAGCATTTTATAGGGCATTGTTTCATATTTCCTGCTCCTGTTAGAGAAGGCCTCATTCCTCAGATCCAGATGACATCTGGGCAGCAATGTAATTTGCAGAAGGCCCAGGCTGCCCATGCTCTTATCCTCTGCCATCGGGCTCAGCCTGCTTCTGGCTCATTTCATGTAAAACAGGCTTTTATCAATTGGCCTTGAGACCTAATCACTTTTTACAATGTACTTCTGAACACAAATAGCTACTGATTTTCAAGGACTGAAACACTGAATTTTGGTTGCAGATGCCTGAAATGCTCAGCAATGAGTGCTTTTAGATAGGAATTTCTCTAAACAGATAGTTTCAGTGTGTTCTCTTTAATCCAGTTATGACTGGGCGGAGTTCTAAGGTACGTGACATTCTGTGCTCCAATATTAAATGACCTAGAGTTTGGTGTTTTAAAATTCTCTTTCTGTTTTTCCTTTTATTTCTTAGAAGCCCTCCCTTGCTTTCAGACCACTGGCAGTTCTTAAAAGTGTCTGAGTGGGGGAGTTCATGTTCTCATGTCCAGTTTACTACTTGAATATGTTTTAGGTTTGGAGAGTAGGTGGCTGTGTTTAAAAGGCCCAACAAAGACCCGTTAGCAGGCTTTGCATCAGTTAGGGCTGTTTATGTTCCAAATATAAAAAAACCTCAAGTGAACTCTTTAACTGAGAAGGGAAATTTCACCCGGGGAAATGTCTCAGATGGGTATGAAATGTCTCTCTGCTGCATGACCGTCACCTCTCAGGAAGGTGTCTGCCTCTGACGCACGTGGCTGGGGGGTGGCTTGAGTTTGACAGCTAACAGGCCTGGCACAGGCTCCGCTGAAGGACAAGCCAGGGACTTCCTCCCTATCTACTGTGTTAATTCTTAAACCACTGTGCATATTTTGTGACTCTTTAAAAACTTATCAAAAATATTTATTGGTTATTTTCTGGTTCCAGCCTTTATTAATGACAAAGTAATTAATATATACTATATAATATTATATAATAATAATTATGTACTATATAATTATATGCTATAATATTAATTAAAATTCAAATACACAGTGACTGTCTTGAAGTAATTACTGGCAAATTGTTACTCAGGTTGGGGTGATTTTAAAACAGTTTTCACTGGTACATGTTTGCAGTACGTGATGTCTATATTCAGTGAGGGATAACACATTCTAATTCTTTTTTTCACCCCCTTCCATTTCTCCTTCTCTTCTTATGTGTATATGTACCTGCAAATGAACACACAGTACATATATATTTATTTTGAGATTACTGGTAACAATCATCATTTAGTTTTTATCCCATAATTTTGATTCAGACTAAGGGACCTTAGCTCTCCCTAGAGTTGGAGTCACCTAAAAGCAGGTTGCTGGTCTGGGGGAAGCAGCTGAGAAGCCGCCTTGATCAGCTGTGGCACTTGGAAGGGAAGTTATGACTCATACTCTCATAGTGTTTTATTGCTCTCAGATGTTTTATTTCACTGTTTCATTAATTTCTTCTTTGTGGCCATAATGGCAATTATTGATGATGAAGTTAATGATATGAGGAAATACAGAACATCTTTCTTGATATTTTTGAGCAGAAGTAAAAGGTGAAGACTTTGAAAGCCAGTCTTTGTTGGCCTCTGAACCTATTACCACAGTCAAGGAGAAGATTTCACTGATTTTCAGGACTGGGTGGATGGTCACCCCAGTGGAGGGCAAGGGAGAAATCTTGACTATGTGTGCTCACTGCAGAAGGGTCTTTGGTGGTTCCCTAAGGCAGGAGTCCTAAGCCAGATCACAAATGCCTGTCCCATCGCAGAGGGATGGCAGGGCTCCTCCCAGGGTGGCAAGGGAGAGAGAGAGCTTGTGTTTCCCTCCTCCCTGTCATTAAACTTGAGTAGGTGATCTTTGCTGGACCACTGCAGACAGATCCTGTTTTTAGGATGAACATTGTCTATATGAATTTTATATTAAATACATGTTATTGACCTTGTTATCAGGGATCTATGAAATTTTAGATAAGAAGCAGAGTGCTTGATGTCATGTATGTGTTGTCCAAATTTCCACTGCTGATGATCTCTCCTTCTGTTCCCACATGGTATGGTGTGTGTGTGTGTGTGTGTGTGTGTGTATGTGTGCACACATGCATGTGCATATGTGTGTGTGTATGTGCACGCATGTGTGTGTTTGTATGTGTGAGTGTGGGCTGAAAGATGATGGCAAGAGAGGATGTTGTGTGTATTAAGAAATAACAGATTCATGCTTTCATGATATAATCATTGTTATTTTACATAATTACTCTAATCTTTAACTTCAATAAAAATTTTTCTTAATGTTTGTTTTAGTCTATAGGTTGTATATATGAAACACCTATAAAACTTTATGGAATATTAGCAATAAGGTATAAATATCTTCTCTACCTTTTGGCTATCACTGTTTAGATGAAATATATGAAACTAAATTGCAGATTTCCTGGCTTCAATCCTAAGCCTTTTCTATGCAATCACACTATGAATTTCATCTGAAAACATGGGTTTCTTATGTATAACACATATTCCTTGCATACTCAATGTTTTTGGTTTAAATAGCAAGTATATGGTGTAAAGATGTGCTCCTTTTTATTGGCACTAAGACTTTTTAAAATATCTTTCTCTCTATAATCATCATAGCCAAGGCCCAGAGAAGTCCTGTAGAGGGAAAAAGAACTACATCAACAAATCTGTTCTGTTGTAGGACTCTTTCTGGGTAGAAAAGAGTCACTGGATACCATTTCCAACTGCACTTGATTCCTGACTCTTTGAAACGCACTAGGCTGCTCCAGGGATTGAAATGGAAAGTCAGGAAGCTGATTTGTTCCATGGAATCTCCACCTGGCTGAACCTTGTCTGGCAGTTTTCCCCTCAGTTTTTCCTGAATTACCCTCAGTGGTATGCTCAGAAGTTTCTAAAAGGAGAAAGACTGTTTGTAAAAAAGTACTATCTGGTATTTTAGCCTTACTGAGCTGTGAACTTACCAAATAACCATTCTTGTGCCAAAGAGAAACTCCAAGCCTAATAATGACAGAACCATCAGTTGAGCTCCTTCTCAGAAGCTCAGAAATGGCTGCAGGCAAATGAGTCACATTCACTTCTGGTTACACCAAATGAGTTGAATGGAATCTGCCTCTGATACAGATGCTCCAAGCCCTCAAACACCAGCTGCTTGGCAGGTTCCTGCAGAGCAGTGCTGATAGGCACAGAATGAAGGCAGAAAGCAGCGGTCATATCCACCCTATGTGTGTCCACTCCACAAAAGCCGAGGAGCATTTTCCCTTGGCTCAGGTCATGGGCTCCTCAGTGTGAGAAGTGACGATATTACATCACTTGGGATGAAGATCACAGACAGAACATCTGGTTATTAAATTATTAGGATGTCTGTGTTGACATCCTAAGTTGACACATGATGGCCAGAACTCTGTTGCCTTTCATGTGTGTTTAAGATGAAAGTTCTTTTCCTGGCTTTGGTTTTGGTACTGCTGCAGATCAAATACAAGATGCCATGTAAGTGAGGCAAGCACTCTACCCCCGAGCAGTATCCCTGGCCCTTTGTTGTTTTTTTTTCTGTTGTTGTTGAACCATATGATGCTATTCATACAAGGTCAAAACTCTGTAATTTCTGAGAATTCTAAAGTAACTTTTGCTGTAGTTTGATCATAGATGAAGCTAAACTCTTTGCTCACATCAGGGGATGTGATATGGTTTGGCCCCCAAAACAAACACCTGTGAGATACTTTCTCCATTTGGCACTTTCAGAGGTAGGGACTTCTGGGTGGTTTTGGAATAACAGCACTGGGACACTAATTCCTTCTTTTCTCTTTTTTCCTGTCTGGCAGTGAAGTAAGTGGTTTTCCTGTAGGTTCCCACCATGATGTGCTGTATAGGCCTAAAAGTATTGGGACTTTATTATCAGGGATTGGGACTTCTGAAAACAAGTCAAAATAAATCTGTAAATTGATTATCAGAGGTATTTTTTAGAGCAAAGAAAGTTGAATGATACAGTTAATCATTATTCATAGAAGAAGGAGCCTGAAGAGTCTAACTCTGGAACAGAACAGTTGCCATGTCCAGAGGAATTGTGCTAGCTAGACTTCCTCAGAGAGGCCAGTGCTTTGACATTTTGCCTGCATATGATATGAAGTCCCACTGTTAGTTCTTTTGACCAAATACTTCCATCCTATGCACCTGAACACTTCCTAGATTCCACATGAAAGAAGCAAAAAAATGTCTTAAAGACAGTGTGAGCCATCTGATTTTAAGAGAGTGGGGGGGATTTCTGGATACAGTTCAAATTTCTCACTGGAAGAAAACTTCAGGCCCTGCTGTTCCGTCTCAGCCCCTGCCTCCAAGGTTAAAGTTAGTTGAACTGTATTCAGCTGTCAGTAGGACTGTGCATAACCTTGGTGATTGTTCAACATGTAGTCCACTTTTTATATGATAACTTTGTGGATTTGCTTGTTAAGCACTCAGTTCCAACAGAACTAATGCATCATCATGAAATACCATCCACATGAGAAGAATGAGAAGTGACAGTACAGGATCAGGGGGACCTTTGCTTTCAGAGAGACAAGAGTAAGGTATCCCTTGTAACATGTGACCCAGGGCCACATGTTCCTTATGATATTATGTTAAAAAAAAAAAAACGATGTAGGGTACACTGTTTCTTAATGAGTGACACATGCTGTCTAAGATGACCAGTGTCTAATCTGCAGCTCAAACAGGACTGAACTTTTTAGTTTGTGATGTCATAGATTCTTGGGCAGCAAATTTCCAACATGTCATCACTTCTAGAAGTCAAGACAAGGTAAGCTATGAATTCCCTGTGTCTTATGTCAGTTACTGGATATTAGAATATTCCACTATGCTAATGGAATTTGTTACTGTTTCTTAAATACCAAAGAAATATAGCTGTGTAGTCCCATTGTAACATACATTTAGATGATATGGGATAGTCTGTTTTTTCAAAACTTGCCTTTCTAAAGCCTAAATGAAGAATACTGTCTCTGTACAAGCCCATCTGATATAGCCGTGCAGCAGCAGAGTGAAGGAAAATCTATATGATGAATTTATTCAATAAAATGAGTGGAGCTCGGTAAAAACCTTGTGTACATAGGCATGCTTTCTGTTCTTTTTAGAGAATGACATGAAAAATTATGAAATAAGGATTTCTGAACTACTGGCAGAGCAAAGAAATAAGGGTGAATTAGAGAGAAATGAACACATATGGGTGAACTGCCTGGATAAGTTTCCAATGAAAACTGTGATTACACACAGTGTATGTTTTTAAAAAGATTTCTCTTTGCTGAAACCTTGTGCTCAGATGTAATTATTTTGAAAGGCAGATATAACCCAGGCAAGAAAGACAAGACATTTATTTCTCGTGACATCTTACTATTGGTAAACAAACACTTTGCCTAGTTGCAATTAAGGTGATGCCATTTGTCCCAAGATCAGCCAGCAATGAATCACTCTGTAATGATCACAGAAACAAAACAAATATTTGACATAATGCAAGATAATAAATCTCTGTGCATGTCATGTATAAAAACAGTGCAGTGTTTGAATTCCTTTTGAGTTTTAGTCAGAGTTTATTGTATGATGGCTTTTTGGGGCTTGGCATACCCAAATTGCAGTATTTGAGTTTTCAGATCAATACCAGGAATGATGAATGCTGTTTTGGAAACTCCTTCGTAGCCTCACTTGGCATAGGCTTCTCTGGGCTCCTGCTATTACAGTGATCATCATCAGAGAGGCCCCTCACTATATTCTGGATCCTTCCAGGTGGGTCCCAGTGGCTTCACACCTAGAGCCCTGCATGCTCATCTCAGCCTGTGTAGTACCATGTTGTGGCTTTGAGGTCATAGTTCTGCTTTCATTTTTCTCTTTGTGATCACTTTCTTTCTTTCTTTCTTTTTAAAAAAAATTTTTAATCTTTATTGGTACATTACATACTAGAATGTGATCACTTTCTTTACTGATTTTTCTTAATTATATGACATTAGGCAAGTCACTTAGCTTCTTTAAGTCTTAGCTTTCTTGGCTACAGAGTGGATATGATGAGCTAAATGACCTTGGGAGGCTTTTATTAGAGTCAGGTATGGGCAAGGTGATAATGCAACCTTTAGAATACTATAGAAAGATATGTAACAAATAATACTTTCTTTTCTTCCCAGCAGTATGCAAAAAGATTTCTGTTTTGCTATAGACTTGGTCTTTTTCTAAATGAAAATTTCTCACTAAAATAAGAAGGTCCCCCTCTGGCCTTGTGAATGACCTGGAGGTTGATTATTTGTATCATATTTTGTCTCCTATGTGCTCAGGCCTGGTCACTCCCTCAAGGTGAAGACTTTTCCCTGCCCTGGGACCACATGGCTCCAGGGACACTCCTCCTTCACTCCTGACTAAATGCTCATCCAGGCTGGCTTTCCAAGATCACAGCCTTGAAGGGCATTCTTTATCCTCTCGTATCCATGAGCTCTTCTCTTTCCATCCTGCTAGTCTTCATTGCTGTACTCATTCTTCTTAACAGTGATCACAATATTGCAATTGCATGCCAACTAATTTTCTCATGTGCTAAATTTTGTGTAAGTTATATGGTCTCCAAAGACTTAAGGTTTAATTCACCTGCATATATTACTTAATACATAATAATGCTCTGTATATGTTTCCAGAAGAAAATGTGGAAAAAAGGAAAGGATAAATAGGGGAGGGAAAAGGAGAAAAGTAGAAAAGAAGGAAAAAAATGAACAAAAAGAAAGAGAACAAAGCAAGGGAGAAATTGCATGGTTGTTAACATTGCTGGGAGAACTCTACATTGTAGAATGGTAAAGAAGATAAGATTCACCATCTGTAATGGAATGAGACAGTAACACGACATTTGTAGTCAACATTTGATTGGAATTTGAATTTTTTTCAAATGTTATCCTTATTCTCAATTTTATTATTTCTCTCAGTTTCTGGATCTCAGTTAACAATTGATATTTACAGTACTCCATCTTTGGAAGTTTGTATTGATTCAGTAAACATTAAGTATCTAGTAGGTTCAAAAACAGGAGAAGATAGAAGGTATTTAAGAAAACAGGATTTAGAATCTGGAATTGAATTACTAGTCATGTGGCCTGGGTTAGCTACCTACCTGTAAATGGGATATTAAGAGACCTATGTTACTGTGGTGTAAGGACTGCATGATGTGTAGATATTAGCTGCTGAGCACTGTAAAAGGGGCCAGCACTGCCTCCTAGTGTTTCTGATTGTAGTCTGTTCTGGAGACAAACTCTAAATCTGTTACTGGACAGGCTGCTGCCTTGGAGCAGCTATAGTGCTTTGAATAATCACTGACAGCGTGAGAGTGCATAATGGGATCCTCACCCAGCTTGGGGAGGGGAAACAGTCAGGAGGGGCTTCCCAAGCCAAAGAAGGGGAAGGCCAGCAATGAGCTTATGTCCTATATGTGGAGGGACTAGAGTCAGTTCTAAGGACCACCATGTTGTATCAATTATAAGATACTTTTCTAAAGAACTAAAACTCCTTGAATTCAGCATTGTCCTACAGTTGATGGCCTCTCACATCAGTGAAATGTGTAATTCAGAATAAGAGCAGAGAGCTCAGAAAGCAGAAAGCTAGTGGGGAGTGGGTAGGAAAGAAGGCAGGGACTTCCAAGTCCCTCCCTTGCCAAGGCAAGGAGGAGCCATGCATGAGAAGGATAATGGATTTTATCCCAGGAGCAATAGAAAGTCACAGAACAGTTTTAAGCAGGGGGAAAATGAAAAACTTTCATTAAAAAGCTCTCTGTGTAGTGAGAAGGAGACTGTGGTTTTCGCAATAGTACAAGTGAGAGATCACAGGAGCTTGGATTGGGGGTAATGAACACTCAGATAGAAAGAAGATGGATTCACAAGTATTTAGTGAGTAAAATAAAAGTACTTGATGATCACATAAACATGAGGAATACAAGAAAAATGTTCCTGGAAGAAATAAAATTCTCAGGAACATGTAACTGAATGCACAGCAGTACTGTTCCTCAAGACACACAACTGCAGAGGACATACTGACTGGAAAAGATTGTTTGTCCCATTTGGGATGCATTTAGTGTGGGAGCTTTTGTGACATCCCCTTAAGATTGTCATGTAAACTGCTAGATATGTGGTGATGAGGCTGAGAAGAAAATCCTGGAGTGGACATATATGTCAGTGAGTCAAAGATATAATGAAAGGAATTCAAGGTAGGGTGAAGAACTTCCAGGGAGTTTATAGACTAGAAAGAGAATAGACATGTAGGTTTAAGTCTTCAATATCTGAAATCTATGTAGCACATGGTGTTACGGAACATCCCACATTGTTAGAAGTAAACTAAATATGATGCTGCAGAAGGCAGTGTATAGGGTGAGAGTTTCAAGAGTGATGCAGTGATTAACTCTGTTGACTGCTTCAGAAATGCCCAGGAAGATGAATGTCAAGAAGCTGTGATAGGACACAGGAGAATGTCACTGGGGCCTTGGAAGAAGCTGTAGTGGAGTCAGCATATGAACATGGCCAGCTCCAAAGTAAATACAGACAGTATTCACAGGAAGAGAATATATGCATTTGATTTGTGAAGTTTGGCTGTGAATGTGAGGGGTGTTTGTATATAAGGAGACACATGAGGATCCAGAGGATTGGAGACTTTCATGTTCTCAGGTAGTGTAATTTCAGCTACTTTACCTCCTTCTGCAGCTGATATAGAAAAATAATATCATTAGGGTCACTCAGGGCTGGGACTTGATTTTTGTTTGTTTGTTTTCTTTTTTTGAAGGTTTTTTAAATTCAAATCATTATTGGTACAGTATGAATACTCATAATCATCACATTCAACATTGAGAGTTTGGATTCAAATATAACACGACTTGATTCTCATTTTTACCCTTCACCCACTCACCCTGTAACCCCCCACCCTCTAATACATCAGACTTGTTTCCTTTTTTTCTTTTATTACTATTACATTCTTTCCCCCTCGTTATTTACCCCGTACCCTCTTTCCTTTTAAATATTTTTTATCTCACAATATCAACTATGTATACTAGAACTCATTTACACCTTCATTTTCTCATATCAAAAAATATGATATTTACACATCTGTGACCTATTTATTTCATTTATGAGGATGTATTGAAGGTACATTCATTTGCACATGAATGACTCAATCTTATCCTTTTAATTTTCTATTTTTTAATTCAAATCTTTATTGATACATTATGAATACACATAATCACTGCATTCAACATTGAGAGTTTATACCCTAATATGACATGACTTGATTCTCATTTTTTCCTCCCTCTTCCCCTGCAACTCTCCACCCCCTATATACATAAGCTTTGTTTCCTTTTTTCTTTATTACTATCACATTCTTTTTCCGCTTGTTATTTACCCCTACACCCTTTTTCCTTTTAAATATTTTCTATATCATAATATCAATTATACATGCTAACACTAATTTACATCTTCATTTTCTCATACCACAGAAAACATATGATATTTACACATCTATGACCTATTTATTTCACTTATGAGGATGTCTTGAAGGTACATCCATTTGAGTATGAATGATTTAATCTTATCATTTTTAATGGCAGAATAATACTCCATTCTATAAAAGTACCACATCTTCTTTACCCAGTCTCCTGTTGATGGAAAGTTTTGTTGTTTTCAATATTTAGCAATCACAAACTGAGCTGCTATAAACACGAGTGCACATATGTCAATGTGATATGAATCTTTTAATTCTTTTGTATATATACCTACCAGAGCAGTGGCCAGGTCAAATGGGACCTCTAATCCTAGCTTTTTGAGGAATCTCATACTGATCTCCACAGAGGTTGTTTGAGTCTACACTCCCCCCAACAGTGGAGAAGTATTCCGTTTTCTTCGCAGCCTCGCCAACATTTGTTGCTGGCTAATTCTGAGATAGCAGCCATTCTTTGTGGAGTGAGATGAAATCTCAGTGTTGTTTTCATCTACATCTCTTGAAAGACCAGTGACGCTGAACATTTCTTCATATACTTCTCAGCTGCTCTTACTTCTTCCCCTGAAAAGTATCTATTCATTTCAGATGACTATTTTTGAATTTGGTCTTTAAATTTGGTGGGTTGATTTTTTTAAAGCTCTTTATATATTCTAGATAGTAGCCCTTTGTCTGAGAAGCATCTGGTAAAGATTCCTTTCTATATTATTGGTTGCCTTTTTTAATAGAATGAGATCTCATTTGTTGATTTCTTTCTTTCTTTCTTTCTTTCTTTCTTTCTATCTTTCTTTCTTTTTTGAGACAGGGTCTCGCTTTGTAGTTCAGGCTGGCCCTGAGCTCAGCCTCAAACTCACATCACAGCAATCCTCCTGCCTCTGCCTCCTGAGTGCTGGGATTACAGGCATGAGCCACCACACCCGGCACCATGGTATGTGGTACTGATTGCTGCTGGGGTGAGTCTCCATGCTCAGTATTGTTATGTGGTTACTGGGGATCAAACCCGGGCCCTTGCACTTGCAAGACAGGTGCCAGAACCACTGAGCTATATCCCCGGCCCTCATTTGTTGAGTTCTTCTGCCAGTTCTCATTTTATAGAGGTTTTGTTCATGAAATCATTCCCTAAGCCACTGTCTTCAAGAGTTTTACTTAACCTGTTTTGCAGTAGGTTTAGTGTGTCTGTTTTAATATTTAGGTCACTTATTCAGTCTGATTTTAGCTTGGTCCATGGTGAAAGAGATAAGTCTAACTTTCACCTTTGGCAAGTTAAAGCCCAGGTTTTCCAGCACCATTTAGTACCACTACTTCTCAAACTCTTTAATGAAATTGAAAGGGAAGCAGTGCTCCTAAATGTAGTACACTATATTAACAAACTCCAGGACAAAAACAATATGGTCATCTCAATTGATGCAGAAAAAGAATTTGACAAAGTATAACACCCATTCATGATCAAAACCTTACAGAAAATTGTTTTTCTTTTTTGAAACAAGGTCTTGCCATGTAGTTCAAATTAGTATTGAACCCAACTTTAGCCTTCACCTTATGGCACTCCTCTTGCCTCAGCCTTCCAAGTGCTGGGATGATAGGCATGTACTACCATGCCTTGTTGATATATGATTAAGGAAATTTTGTACATGGCCAACAGAATGATTGAAGGACTTGGTCATGCAATCTCAGTTTATGGAAAAGGAAGTGAAAGTCAGAGGGCATTCAAGCATGTGGATGTTGGCTTATGAGGGCTGAGACACGACCAATTACCAGTCATTGAACGAATAATGTAGAAGAGCCCTGGTCATGCAATTTGGCATGTAGGAACATGTTAAAACACGTAAGAGGGACACAGTTTAGAACAATGTCTTCAAAGGGACCAGAGCAATAGGGATAAGACCACAAGAAGGGAACTAAGCTTTGAAAAAGGGACTCAATGGAGGCAGTAGAATTTTTATATTGTATTGAGTTCATTTATGTTTCTTAATTGGCTTACTAGTGCACAAAAATGTTGCTGTTTTTGTGTGTTGATTTTGTATCCTGCTGTTTTTGACTTTCTGCATTCATTCTAACAAGTATTTTGATGGGTTTTTGGAGGTGGTCTTCTATGCAGAGCATCACTCAATCTGCAAATAAAGATAATTTGACTTTTTTCTTTCCTCTGCTCATCCTTTATTTCTTTTTCTCACCTAATTGCACTTGCTAATGTTTTGTATATTACACTGCACATGACTAATGAGAGTGGACATCCTTGTCTTATTTTATTGCCTCTCCTTTGATGAGCCTTGGATTAGCTTTTGGGGAGATGGAAGTTTTGAGGGGCATTTTGGTGACTTATCTTCTCATGTTTTTATATTAGTGTTGAGGCTTATGGATTGATTGTAATATAAAGTGTTGTCTCTGGTACTCTACAGAAAATGTCTACTTTTCAGTGATGTCTTTTGGGTGTGACCATTTATCTATTGGCCTTTTCCTGTGTCTCAGGATTCAGACACTCTGTTTCTCTGAGATGGGAGGTTGCAATGCAGTTTCTTCAGTACCCAGTTTTCCAAGGATGAACCACAGTATAGACCCCAAGACAATCCAGATCGTGGCATCTCAAAAAAATTAATCAACAGCAGCAGCTATGTCACCATGGCTATATTAATAAAATCATCAAATACATAGCATCAAATACAAGTATAGTAATATTTATAAACTATAAGGTCCAATAAAATACCACCCTGGTGCATAGAAAAGAATAATTACAGTAAGGACATTAAGACAAATTACTACTACTGACCTATAGGAAATCTGTACTAAGTGGAACAACTTTATCTCTACTAAAAATAGCACAATATTCCTCAGCAATCACACAAAGTTAAGTAGGCTTCTGGAGATTTATAAATCTGAATAGTAATACACTAAAAGTGGAGTGGGTGGGGACCTGAGAGTGAAAAAACACAACTGAAGAACTTTCAATGAGATAAGGAAAGCAGAGGACAATAAAGTAAGATAAGGTGTCCTGTGGAGGAGTAAAGGAAATTAATACTGATACAGATCAGTCACAGGAAAGAGCAGAAAAGAAAAACACAAAGAGAAAGTACAAAAAGGTGAGAGATAAGAAGAAAGAGAAACAAATTGAAAGGAGAAAAATAAAAGAGATAAAAAAGATTAAATTAGGAGAAAAAAGGGAGGAAAACTCAGTCTCTCCCAAAAGAGGATGAAAGAAAGATAAGTAGTTTCTTCCTAAGATTTGGAGTCTTGAGATCCAGCCAGTCATTCATTTCCTGCTTAGCTCCGAGGCCGGTGGGTCTCTTCTTGTGCCACAGCCCCTCGGTTAATTTCCCACAGATTGAGGTTAACATCCAAGCCAAGGTGTGTCTTTTCTTTCATAGGTGAGGGAAGTACAGTCAGTCCCCATCTCTACTGGATGTAGGCTGAAGGGCAGGGGTTTGACTGGGCTGTTGATTTAATGTTCAATTGTGAGTTCTGGTTATTTCCTTCTCTGCTGGGTGTTGTCGCTCATTGCTTCTGCTACTCTGCCCTATTCTGGGTTTCCTGGGTCTGTTTGCTCCCCTGGGGATGAGACATCACCCCTCAGGTGTACATCTGTTTGCTTATGTGGTGGAAATGTGCCATTTCCCCAGTCTCCAGCCAGTGTTTTTGAGGAAATTCTTGCAGAGCATGCAGCTAGGTGCTGGAGTTGACCTGTAACAGGGCTGTTGGTAGCAACCCCCTCCTTCCCTGCACCTCAACGGATTCCTCTCCTAGAGCTGCAGAGCCTGCAAACATTACCATCTTTGTCCAAATGGAACGCAGAATAAGGGAGGATAACTGGTTAGATGGGCATTATTGCAGATTCATCTCGGCAGAGGCAACTGAAGTCATATGGTTCTCTTTTCACAGGCCCTGGCTTGTGTACCTCCCAGGACTCACATTTCTCTAACTTTCTACTTGCTTCTGTGTTCACTGTGTGAGCCCCAGATGTTCTGTAAACAGGAACTTATCTAATACTACAATCCTTTGACCCAGTGCCTCAACAAACTAGTGCTTAGGGCCAAACAAGATCTGCTGAATAACTATTGATTGAATACAGAACAGCTGTGATTCTGAGGTGTTTCTCTCAGTCCAGGAGCTGATGACTGCTGGGTCTCAGAATTCTCTGGCAAATGAATGGAAGTACAGCTGTCAGAAGGAGCAGACGGGCCACTGATATTTCTCTTTCATATGAACTAGTCTCTGGAAGGCAGAAATTTCTTCTTGTCTTTATTTAGTATATTTTGAACACAGGCAAGATTGGAAGTGGGAAATTCAGATGGTCTCAGTTTCCCAATTTAGAGTTTCGGAAATAATTCCCAACTCCACCCTACTCCTAGTATATAGAGATTTTTCTTAATCACAACTATATTCTGGTAGGAAAGTAGGCATGTAAAATAGCCATTTTAAGATGATTGATAAATCAGTGAACAGATTCAGGGATTCTATTTGAATAAATTAATCTCACTCTATAAATCCTTCCAGCATAGCTTCAGGTAGAAGAGATCAGGTTTCCCTCTAAGGGAACTTAGGAGTGGAGGAGTATAACTGTCTCAGGGTTGTTTAGATAGGTGGACTTGGCTCTGGACCGAAACTTGGGAATTTTAATGTCCCTATAATTCACTGGGACTTGGTTCAGTGCATATTCTAACTCAGTGTGCTTGGCAATCTGTGTTTCTACCCAGATTTTAAGTGGGGCCCAACCAGACTGACAAAGACTCATTGTACAGATTTCCTTTGTGCCATCCTGGACTAGAAATGCTCCTTGTATTTTTTCTGATGGTTCTTGAAAACAGCTAAACATGTTCTGAGAATTAAAAATAACAAGGAAAGAAAGAAAAACTTAAACTATGTACAAAATAAACATATTATAATCCCTATAGTATAAATAAAATGACTGAAGAACATGAAGATGGTAGTAGCAGAGCATCTTAAATTCAGTTCTCTTCATCCCAAGTAAAAAGCTGTCTCCTCTGTTGCATCTGTTCCTAAACTCTCTGCAGATTTATTCATTCATTCATTCCACAAGGGGTTATGGGGCACCAGTCTGAGTATTTGCCTTTAATCAAAGTAATACCACTGTTTTAGATGCTTCCTTTCATTTCAAAAACCCAATTCAATTCTGTTTCTAAAATGCTACCCTGTTCCCCAAACCCTACTCTGACTGGAGAAGATAAAAATATTCAGGAAAAAGACTGATATTTAAGCTCATCTAACATCAAAGAAGAACAGTTTATTCTCATTTGACTTATAAGAAAAGTATAAAAAGTATTTTTAAAAAATTGAGAACACTAGCCATGGTTTTTAAACTCCTCCTACTGATGGAATGCCTCATCACCACCTCAGTTGTTGGCAGTTTCTGGTATTTCTCTACCTGCTTCCAGACATCATATTCCAGTTCCACTCCAGGGACTTGACTGAGGACCCCAGAGTCAGAGCAGGTGCAGTCCGTAGGGATGCTCTAATCCTGACTGATGGTTCTCTGCTCTAGTCTAAGGAAAGATGACCCTCTTCAAAGCAGGAGGTTCAAGCACTGTAGTAATTTTCTGTGCTTCTATTTTCAGTTCTGATTGGTATGGAAAAAACTTTCCAGAAATACCTACACATTCGAAATGTTTAAATCTAGTGTTCCATCTGATGTCTTGGAACACCTGAAGTCACATTAAAATGCATGTTGTAGTGCATCCCACTCCTCAGAACTCCTATACAGACTGAGAGCTAAATGACTGCAGAGGGTTGACTGTTGCAGACATTGATTAGGCCCTTAAGACTCCTGTGGATCCCACCCAGGAGCCTGGGCTTCCTATGACAGGTGTGGACACCACATGCACCAGTATGACTGAGAACACTACTGTGCATCAGGTATAGCAAAGTGACTCCTTGTGAAGGAATTCTTCAGTTAACTGCTTCATGAAACTAACAATGATGTTAAAGTATGTATAATTTACTTCTCAGTATCTATCTCCTCAGTTTGTGGTTTTCTTCAAGTGTACACACAGGAGCTGTCACTGTTATCGGATGAGTCAGAGCCCATCTATTGTCCATAGTAAGAAAGATCATACCAGGAAAGGGTTGGTAAAATGACAGGCACTTTTAATTTAAATAAGTTCTCCTTTGAAGTGTTGCAAATATTTTATTATATATTTATATTTTTTAACCTCCATGGCTCTGCCAAGAATACAGCCATCATTCACTCTCATTTTTAGTTGAAAATCTAAGAGAGGCCATTTAATGTGGCTAGAAGGCACAATTTCAGTCAAAAGGCAATAAAGCTCTTTGCCAGTAAATGAAGAATAGTCTGACTGCAGGGGCAGGCTCCGCCAAGGCCTTACTTGTCTCTTTTCTCACATTCCCTGCTCTCCATGGCTGAGTTTCTGGGCTTTGTCCTTTGGCAGTTGTACTTTGTTCTCATTTAAGTCTAATCTGTTCTTTTCCCTCCCTTAATCACTTTGCGGCATGGACTGCCTTTCTCTGAAGATCTGCAGATGAAATTTGACTGAAAGCTGTTCAGTGAGAAGAAAGGATCTGGAGATATCAATACTTTACTTTCTTTTTTCTTTCTTTCTTTCTTTTTTTTTTTTTTTTTTTTGAGAGAGGGTCTTGCTTTTGTAGTTCAGGCTGGCCCTGAACTCAGCCTTGAACTCACAGCAATCCTCCTGCCTCTGCCTCTCGAGTGCCTGGATTACAGGTGTGAGCCACCACGCCCGGCACTGTGGTATGTGGTGCTGATTGCTGGTGGGTGTGAGTCTCCACAGCCAGCATTGTTGTATGTTATTGTCAGGGATCAAACCTGGGCCCCTTGCATTTGCAAGGCAGGTGCTGGAACCACTTAGCTAAATCCCCAGCCCAATAATTTATTTTTAATTGGAGAAAAAAATATGATTCCAGAACTTATGTTCCTTAAAATATTTTTAACTAAGGATCTGGTATTTTCTGATTTGATTAATTGTGCCTGCAATAAAGTTTTTAAACAATATAGGCAACAGTTGTGTTAACCATTGGATTCACTAGTATCAGTGGGAAAATATTTTTCTAATGATCTGATTACTACAATTAGCTGATATGAGCATGAGTTTTTTTGTTTTTTTTTTTCCTTTTGGTTTCTAAGTTGCAGTTGAATATGGAGCATCATCTTTAAGGATGTGAATTATAAAGTCATATCTAGGTTCTGATTTTAATGCCAGAACTAACTATACAGTTTTGAGCCAATTAAAAGACTCCTTGGAGGCTAAATTTCTGATCTGTGAAACATAATTAAGAACATTCATTCCTTCAGAAGACTTTACTACTGAAGGTGATGCAGTCTCCAAATTCATGAGGACCTAGCAGATAGTAAGTACTTAGTAAATGGCTGTAGTTAAGGCTACTGGCCCAAGGATGAGGAAGAGCAGCTATGGAGACAGGACAGTCTTCTGGAGGTGATCATTCTAAAAGTATCCAAATCCAATGGATTAAAATCTTTTCCAAAACAGTCTCAAACTCATTTCAAGTGTGACAGACAAGAGTGACTGAGTGCTAGAGGGGTGTGACTGGTGACTGGTCCATGACTGCAGGTTAGGGCTAAGAGAAATTGCTTCTCGCTGCAGCAGGAAACTGACAAAAGGACAAACATGTGTAGCAATGAAATACTTTAAACAAACTGAACATTTTCACAGTAACACAGGGAACCATTCATTAAATAGCAACTGGCAGCTTTGAATTCAGCACTTAAAGGCTCTCCAGAAATCTAAAATATTTGAAAAAGGTAAGTCTTTCCTGATTCATGAAGCTGAAATACATTGGGAAAGCATCAACTTCAGAATGCATTTTCCATGTCTAGCTGGGTCCTCCCTTTCTAGAATTGCTAAGCTATTTTATAAGGAGTTGAAAGTAGATGTTTAGAGAAAGTACTGCTGAAAAGAGCTATAAATAACAAAACAACCTAATATCTGAGTTATAAATGTTAGAAACATGAAGTCTATTTTCACAAATAAATGGCGATTGTGACCCAGTCTCGTGTTTGTTATGAGAAAGTGGAGCTAATATCACTCTGTCCCAGATCACCGCTGTGTGGAAGAGGCCAAGTAAGTGGCTCCACAGTTGCACAAAGTGGTGGCTCAGAGGACAAGAAGAGGCTTTAATCCCCCTCCTGGTTGTGGCCCTTTAGTTTACCTGCCTCTCTGAGGGCCCCGATGATAGAGAGCAAGTCAGGTCTGCACCTGCAATGTAGTGTTAATGTTAATTTTGTTATATTTCAAAAACAACTTATTTTTCTTTAAGTAGTTTGAATTTTTTTCTGAAGCATCTCTCCATCAAGAAATACATAACTCACAGAATGCAATTAAACTTGGAGGGAACGTTTCCTTATATCACACTGTAAGTTATACTAGCAATGTGCACCAGGTTCTATAACATCGTAAAAGTGAGAAACCAATACTGAAAAGCTGAGAAATCTATCTTTGTATTAGCTTCAAAAAAAAAAACAAACAAACAAACAAAAAAAAAAACTAGGTGGAATTAGCTTGATTAAAATTGTAAGAGAATTTAGTAAAAAGAAATAACATAAATAAATGCAGTGGAAAATGGGGAATAAGCACACCAACTAATTCCTGAAGTTTCATTCATAGTTTTTATTTGTTTAGAGAGAAATTAATGTTTGATCCATATCTGAATAATAACAGACAAAACAGATGAAATGAACTGTAACATGTTTTATCTAACCCAGTGTATCTAGAGTATTATCATTCCAATATGTATATTAAATATGCATACTTTTAAAGTTTAAAATATAAATTTATGTAGATATAAAATAGAATTTTAAATGTAATCAAAATATATTTGATGGATGGTTTTAAATTTTTGGCTTGGGAGATCAAACCCCGAGCCTTGTGCGTTTTAGACACGTGCTCTACCACTGAACTGTATCCTGATTTCTAAAGGAACACTAATGAAATACTTTATATCCTTTTTTCTACTGAGTCTTCAGAACTCAGCGTGCACATCCATTTATAGCCCATCACCATTCAGCCTGGCTCAATTTCAGTGACACATGTGATTCTGTAGAGTGTATGGGATCATGAAGCTCTGGTCCCACTTACACATGGTACCAACCGCATGGTCACCAGCAATCTTCCCTCTGAAGGTGCATGACTCTTCTCTTTTTCCTCATGGGTCTCTATTGTTCTCAGATGAGTAGTCCATGACCATGCTGATCACCCTTACATAGAAACACATCATCTATTACAGCACAAGTGGGAGGACTGAGGCCAAGAACTGTAGTAAGTGCTTGGCTCATGCTAAAAATGAGCCCATATAAAATGGACTGGAAAATTTATTTTCCTTGAATTAGTATCTTTGAATCTCCAGTGTAATAAATTGTGGAAAGTTGTGTCACCATGGTAGAGGGTTGATTGTTTCCCACTTATTCAGTTGGAAGGGAAAAGATGTGCTGCTTTCTATGAAAACTACGTCAGCTTCTCTTTTAGAAAAAAAAACATTGGATTGATTTATCTGGTTCAGTAAACATTAACTGTTCCTACTGAGCATAATCACATTGCCTGCAAGGCTTATTCTGATTATGCACCACAGAAGAATAGATGATTTACAAATATTTTTTAAGTCTCCTGGTCAAGAACATTATTTAAGCATTATAGTTGAAAGACACCCTAAATACATTGAAATGACAAATACATACTTGTTAAGGAGATGAAAATTTTGTGTTATTTCTAAAAAATTATTTGATATAAAGTAATGCAGTAAGATTAGCTTTCATGAGCAATGGGTTTCATCACTTTCTTTGAATTCTTTTAATACTAGTCTTCACCTATTTTGAGATATTAATGTTTTATTTGCTGACAGATTATGGTTTGTGCCAGTATTCGTCCTCTAAGTTTTTATGACAGGATTATGAGAGCTTTGAGTTCAGTTCATGTTTTATGGCTACATTTACAAAATAACTCAATATTCTTGAATGATGATTTCTTTTTGTGTAAATGGTAAAGAGTAAATAATAGCTAGAATTAACCACGTGCATACTAAGCTGACACTGGGTTGAACATTTAGTGTGCTATAATTCATTAATCGGTAATACCTCTACCCCACAACAGGAGCATGATCACACCTCCATTTTACTCAGGAGGAGGTAGAATTTGCCCCTTCACTAGTCAGGAGTAGAGCCCTTGGTGAAGCCAAGGTTGGAGCTTCTGTGGAGAATTTGCTCAACCCTAGAAGTTACTGGGTGAAGAACAAGCTGAATAAATTTAGAATTCTTCAAACACATTTTTTAAACAAAAAATTCCTTCTGTTCAGAAATCCTTCTATAGGCTCATCAAGATGTCATACAATGCTCTGTCTTTCCACAGAATTAAATCCATTGTTGATTTTAAAAAAGTGAATCTAATACTGTGGAATACTTCCTGATGACATAATGAGTGGGTAGATCACTCTGGAAAATGAAAGGGTGGATTCTGATTCAAAGACGGTCTACGTGAGGCACCTCTGAGGGCCTTAGGCCCTGGCATTCTGTGACTATCTGTGAATGCTTAGGTTGAAGAGCAAGGATCTTATGCCACTGAGGGGATTCTTATCGCAAGCAGGTGATGACAATTTTTTAGTAAGAAAAATACATGGTGCTTGTTAGCTGTTGAGTTAAAGTAGCTATATAAAGTTTGAATCATAAACATTTTCTAAAAACTCAATTCTCAGGCCAGTTATAGATCAGTTCTGTATAACCTGGCTTGTGCTCACTGCTTTCCATTTGCATCCTGTTCCTTGTGGGATTTTTCATCCCAGCAATTGGTAAAAATTAAATTACAGTCATTAATCCTTAATGATATGAATTGGGTAAAGTTCTAAATTTCAGGAAACAAATAGGAAAGAGAAAGGAGAATGACAAATGGAAAAAGACAGAATGAAGGAGGGGAAAAAGAAAGAGTGCACAGGAGTGAGAATGTTGGTATCAAGGCTAGAATGAAAATTTTCTTGGGGTTGTCTATTACACCACTAAGATATTGAAGGGTGAAATAACTCAAATTATTCCCAGAACCCCCCTTGCTGCCCTTGGGTTTAAGCTGTTTAATTTAGATTCAGACAAATTTCCCAAATTCTCCTGTGTATGAAAGGTGATTGGATCATGGCATGCTATACTCATCTGTGGATTGATCCAGTAACTAGTTCCAGCAGCTAAATACGCTGTTGGGGGGGTCTGATCCAGAGAGGCGCTTCCCTGGAGTGTGACCTGGAAGGGAATATTGCCTTTCCATCATGCCCCTCTGTTCTTTGCTTTCTGGTCACCATGGTGTGAAAATTTCGCTTCATTAGACCTTTTCCCCCACCATATTGTTTCTATCTGGAAGCAAGACAATCACGAATGGAAAATGCAAACCCTGCACTTGCTCTCTCCCTGTGGGTTGTAGGTACTGGGATCCAGCAGTGAGAAAGTGACTAAAACTCTGGCTTTCACTGTTGGAAAAAGGACTCAAGAGAGATGTTTGTTTTAGCAGAAGTATTAAACTTTTTGTAAGAAGGGAGAGCCCCTTAATGGAGAAATTACCATTAGGAGTGAGTCAGATAATGAAGTCTCACTGCAAGTGGACTTGTTAGAGTTAATGTAAGAAAAGCACGAATTCTGAGTCTCTATCCAGAGGCACAGAGGCATTTTTAGCAATAAGAATCTGATTTGTCTTGCCAGAGAATATTTTGACTCATGAAGTCAACTGAGCATGATTTAAGAAAGATGTTTTTCTTTGCTTTTCAGTAGATTTTTTTGGTCCTTATTTTCCAATGAATTTTGAATACTTTCTAATATAGTGTTACTTATGTCACATATTTTTTGTGTGACTACATAAATGAGTTATGTCACGATGAAATGAAAGAGGCTGTGGTCATTTTTTTTCTACAAGGAAACAAATGCTATAGTTGTTTTTTTTACTCATATCTCAGAATTGCTTTATTGTTATTTACCATTCAACAAAGTCATACATTTTATTTGCTGAGATAAGAAAGCCTGCATTCCAGATCTCTACTTGGCAGAACATCACCTGAACAAAATGATACAGATCCCAATCTTATTCCGTGTGGAAGGGGAGAGAATCTTGAACATGGATGAATGATGTCATAGTATAGAAGATATATTTTTTCTTTCCTTTCTTCTCCAGCTGGGAAATGAAGTGCTTTTTGTAGTGACTGCATGTCTCTTTATGTATCTTTACCTGGGTAACTGAAGCAGTATTTCCATCAAAGCATAAAGGCTTCTGCATCCTTGCTTATAGTCTTTGGTATTTTTAAAGAGATGTTCACACATATTTCTCAGTGTGAGCCAGTGTCAACCAATGATTATTTGAAATTCATTGGTGGGAAATTTATTGTTTTTTCTTCAGTATGGTTTCCGTAGAAGGAGAGTGAATAGAGTAGGAAGAGATTCATTAAAATCACAGATTATGATTTGGATGACTATAAATTTTTAAGGTGCAAAGAATGTAGATTGGAAACATTAAGCAAATTAAAAGGATGAGATTTAATGATCATGCACCTCAAAGATGGGAGAGAAATGTGATAACACGAGTGTATAAATATAGCCAGCTTTTCCTTTGTCTGTGGTACATCAGTGCCAGAAATGCTAATGGGATTGTAGACACCCTCAACAGAAGGAAAAAATAAAAAGCAACCAGTTCACCCTATTCTGAGGTCATGCCAGGAATATTGTGGTCAGTAATACAAAAGAGTATTGAGGTGCTAAGTTCTAGAAGTCTTGGCACAATAAATCTGACTGACTTTGGTGAGGGATGTGGTAGCACTAAAGTCCACATGTGACTACCGAGTGAACTGAACTTAGTCAGTTATCCATATGTTTGACCTCCACATCATAGATTCAACCCATCATGGTTGTAAAATATTTACAAAGAACTAAGTTACATCATTACTGATGTGTACTGTACAGTTAGGTCTATGGTGGTTATGCTATTGTCTGTACTGAGCAGGTCTGAACTTTATCTTGCCATTACTCTGTAAACAACCCAGTATAACAGCACAACATTTAGATTTTATTAGGTACTGTAGGTAATCGAGAAATGATTTAATGTTCAGAAGAGAATGTGTCTAGGTTGTGTGTGTTTTGCATAAAAGACTTAGAATCTGTGGATTTTGGTATCCACAGAAACCCTGAAACCCATTCCTCACAGATACTCAGCAATTCTGGAAAGTTGGTGGCTCTGGGAGTTAGCACCAGAACAATATACGAATTTTTAAAATTCAGGTTTGAGTTTGATTAAGGAGTGTTTGTCTCTTTAAGTGCACAGATAAATGAGATTCTCAGATTGGATAAGTTGGAGAGGTGTGTATGGTCTTTACTGAAACTTTCCCATTAGTTCATCTAGATGAGTCAGAAGGTTTCTATCTAACTTGGTGACATGGTTCACATGCTGTGTTTCAAAACAGCTAACATGACAAAAGAAAATGTAGTTTAAAGTTTCTGAGAGAGCCACCGTCTTCCTTCTGTTTCCCAAGGGCCTTCAGTGCAGAGGGGCTCAGGCCGCTGTCCGAGGTTCTGGAGAGAGATGGTCCTTGGCGGTTGTTGTGCTCCTCTGGTTTTCACGTTTGCTGTTTGCTATACTGTCTTTTGGATTTTCAGCATTGCTGTTCCTTATATAAATCAACATCCTTCATCCTCCCAAATACACTGCAGACTAAAGAGAGAAATGCACAGGAATTTTGCCCAAAGCGGTGGCTTCCTCTACCCAACCTCAGAAGTATATGGATCCGTTTCTCCTTCAAAGATTAGGCTGGGTATTTAAAGTTGAGTTATTTGAAGGGATTAGTAATTATAATAGAAACATTTTTCTTAAGCAGTGGTATGTATTTCCTTCTTGATTTCTTCATTTTGTGCTTCCTATGGTGCATATTGATCTTGAAAGCAGACAAGAAACTTAGGCAGAAAATCATGTTTACAATCAGATGTTTCACTGCTTCAATGAAACAGCTCCGTGGCCTCATGCATGGCTAGGAGCAGTGTCGTGGTAACAAACTTGTCATGTTTTCCACTCCGCACTTCTCTTGTCTTTCCTGTTGTTCGATGCGTTGAGCCCTGTTTTTCCCCCAACCTGTAAAATGGAGATAAGAGTAGCACGACCCTTCAGGTTATGAAAATGGGATAGGTTCAAAATATGAAGAGTTTCTTAGAACAATATTAGGTCCATATATAACAAATATTACTATTATTATTTATTGTGTCACCTTTATTTTTGATAATTTGCTAGAAGGAATTACAGAACACACAAAAAATGGCTGCACTAATAGTAATGGCTTATGACAGCAAAAATATATAAATTAAATGAGCAAGGAAACAAGGTGGATGGGTTGAAGTCCGGGGAGGATGGCATGCAGGGTTATGGTGTACTCACAGTCCAATCACATGGACAAAGTGTATCTCTCAGTGACATCTGACAACATGCAAAGTGTTGTCAATGGAGAGGCTCCCCACGTTTAAGTGTCCCGGGTTTGTTTGAGGTCAGATTCATGGGTGTGCCGTGTTTGTGTGCCTTATCTTAGGTACCAGGACTCAATCCTTATGGTCTGCACTTCACTTTTCTTTGCTAGAAGGAAGTCCAGATACAGTGCAATCTAAATAAAGCTGGGTGTACACAAAGAAACATTCACCACACATCACACTGTTAGCATTGAACACTCACCACAGCTCAAAACGTTAGACCTAGAAAGACACTCTTATTAGGCAGGATATTTCAGGTGCCCAAAGGATCCAGTCAAGCCTAGTCTTGGAGACTTTGAGGATGCTAGGTTTGAATAACATAGGGCCACTGCACCTATACATAGATATTGATTTGAACAATGAACTCTTTCTTGATTCTCTAAGTAATTTATTTTTAGTAGGTGAACATTTATTGAATATCCATTGCTTGCATAGCTCTTATAATCTTTTTTTCTGTAAGTTATAGAATAATTCAATTTTTATCTAGGTTGTAATCTTAGGAAAGGAATCATTATTATTTCAATAGAAGACACACCTGAAACTAAACACTATAATAAAGATACCACTCCATGAATTTGCATTTCCATTTCATTCCAAATAATACATGTATTATTAGCTTAAACATTATCAACAACTGTGGGAGGTAGGTAATATTATCAGATAGGCAAGCAAATAAAGGTCCACAGAGTTGTGAGAACTCATCTAAGATTCCCAGCCAGTAAGGGCAGAGTACATTTACCAGGTGACTGCACACATAATCTGCTCTCAACATATGCATGGCAAACAAAGGGTTTTAAAAAGTACATAACAACACTAAAAATTCTATATTACTTGGGTTTATAAGTCTCAAAATCCAAAGAATGTTTAGATGTTGAGACAGTGTTGTGGTTGAACACATGTACCCCTTCTATCAACAGAAGAGATTTCTGTGAAGATTCCAAGACTACAAGATGTCCCTCTCCAGGAAGGTGTGATGGGGAAAACAGAAGAAAGGCAAAAATACAAAAAGGGGGGAAAACCAGTAGTTATTTTGAACATAATGATTAAAAAAGCAAATACAAAGTTGAAATGCCCCCAAAGATTTCAAAATTGTTGCCAATCATAAGTTGTTCATAAATCCATTTTTTTCTCCTCTTTTTGTTAGATCTCAGTCGGTGGTAGAAGCTGGAACCCTGACACATGAGGAGAAGGGAGAAAATGAGAACACTCAGCCACTCCTGGCTCTGGACTGAGCCCAAGCTGCCCCAACGCTCCTGCACCCTGGCCTTCAGTGGTATCAGCCACCCAGAAAGCACATGTGCCACTGACCCACACAGACACGTGTGTTCTGCTTAACACAAAGTCCTCCACTCCCGACCCCAGCAATGACTGTCATCAGCCATCGGTCTGAGCCACTACAGTTGGACAGAGATTTGAGTGACACTTTTTTAGTGAGGGGATTGGAGGATGAAGCAAAGCATTCATGTATAAAAGGTTTTCCCTCCCTGCATATTTACAGGATCAAATGAATTAAAAAATGAAAAACTAAATTTGATGCATACAGTGGATTAGGATGAGGATTTGTTTTTTTTTTTTTTTTTTGAGAAATTGCACAGGGACCCTCTCTAGTTTTTACAAATTAAGATTAAGTATATTTCCAAGTAAATACATCACAGTTAAACTGTGCAGACATGATTGTCAAGTCCAATGTAGTGCAGAGCCCTGAGATATAATATCTGATTTCCATTCTTATTGAATTCTGTTCATGGACTTCATCACCAGCATAGAATTGTTCAGGCTAAGAGCATGTCCTCATAGGTCTAGCTCTTTGAAAAGTTTTCTTATTTTGATATCCTGCAGAAAAATGATTTTGATGTTATATTTTTTGTCAGGCCACCAGCCAATGTCCACAAGCTGACTTTAAAAGACAGACCCAATTTGAAAAATGATTTGATCTTAGCAATGTGATTTTTCCACAGGAATCCCAAGAACCCAAAGAAGAGGCATTTCATGGAAAACATACATTGGTGACTGACATTCAGGTTGGCTCACTTGGGTCATTACAGCCAAGACAAGTGCTACCAGCCATTTAACCCTCCTCCCTCCTGCAGTCACGAAGCATACAGAGAAAGGGCCTGGCAGTGATGAGTGTAGAGCTCCTGGATCATGCAGCAAGCCCCATGGCACACAGAAGTAAGAGAAGGCTAGGAATGCACAGCCAAATGCCAAAGATCATTTCTTATCTTTACTAGTTTTACAAATGCAGTTCGCACTTACCCATTCAAAGGGAATTTAGTACAAGATAAACAGACGACATAGGCAATCGTTTGTATCATGTTTCACAAATAGATATATCTTACTTGCCCAGCTATCTGCATAACATAGCATTAATTAGTATGACCAATTGGTGCTCAGTGTCAAAGCAAAAACCTTAGAGTTGATAATGGGCAGTAAAATGTGATTTTTACAATGAAATATTTGGGAGAATTGATTTGTTAGCTGAACAACTCAAAGCAAAGAGGTGATGGATCCCACTGGCCATATCATCCTTGGTAGATATTATAATCTTAATGATCTACCATACTGGTCCTCAATGGAGTGAATTTTTAAATTATTTTTTACTGGTAAAAATAGTAATAAAAGTCATTTTTATATTCCACCTTTGAAATATATAATTGAATTAAAATTAAATTTTTTCTCAATTGCATCACAATTTAAATAAAATCAATTCATTTTGCATTGATGTTTCAAATCATAAAGTAATAACACTGAAATAATTTTATCAATGCAGTGGCTGAAATACATAAAAAGATACAGGTGAGAGAAATGAAGAACTAAAGTGAATTAGAAAAATCCATTTTATTACTTAGATTTTTAAAATCAGTGTGGGATCCAAATACTTAGAATGCTGTTGGAGTCAACTGTTGCCAAGCCTTTGGAACAGTAATATTTCCAGCTTTTCAACTGACAGTATGTAGAATCCTACTGTAGTGAACCATTGCTAAATACCACATCATATTTACTAAGTTAACAGCTAGTTCTTACTCTTCTCCACAGCTGGCTTAAATTAATGCAAGAGGATGGTTCAACAATGACAACATATGGTTTGCATTTGTTTACCTGTATGCAGTTTACATGGGAAAACCAAATTCAATAAGTAACATGAATGGTACTACATGAACACTGGATGGTATTGCCCCTGTCAGTCATTTCCTGTTTAATAAATACTGAAGGACACAAATATCTTCTTATTTTTGAAGAGTTTGTTTTCTTTTCTGGAGTTTAGTATTAACTTTTTATTTTTCCTCCCACGAATCTCTGGTTAGTGGTATTTTCAAATATTAACTAAAGAGAAGAAGCAGGATGATATTTTAAGGGTATGGCCAATATTTTGAAAACACTTTACTGTATTGTAAAGAAAGCACAAGTAGTTACTCTATCTGTATACGGTATTTGATGACCTGTGTGCCATTCCCTTGATACTTTTGTTCATTCAGGCTTAGGATTCAGTGCAAGAAAACCACTACATTCTGACAACTCATACTTAATGTTAAAAACATGAAATCAACTTCATTAATAGTTTCCCAAATTGCTCATCTGATCATCTTTGGGATGAGAAGACAAGGCCCCTTTCAGCTGTCATTTTATGCTGTGTGTAATATTAAAACTAAATGTGGATATTAATTACTTTTTCAAAGTAATGTTTAGCTAGAGCTATAAGCCAAGCACCTTCCACCTTTCAGAAGGAAGCAATATTGGTTTCCCATACCCAGGACAAGGGTGCCTTGTACTCTGTGGACTGTTTCATATACTTATGAAATTGTGATGAGAACAATCTCGAGGACGGAAGGGATGTCTTGTCATCACTCACGGGGCCCTACAGTGGGAAGACACCATGGATTCTGTGTCAGGACAGCACAGACGCCAGAAGCCAGGCACCCTCACACCTGCCCAGCTACCTAACGCAGAAAGATAATTAACTTCCATAAACTGACACTGCTTTCCCCAAGCCTAATACGTGGCATTAAAAAATTTATACATGGCATATTTATATCATACCATAAAATGGTTCTACATCTTTTTTTTCTATATAAAAAGTCCTTCTTAGAAAGAAATAATATTTTGACAATATCTCCACTATTTGCATAGTGAGAGAAGATAACACTGGATCTCAGTGAAGATAAAGGAGATTAAGGGTAAGGAGCTGTACAGATAGTAGACACTGGCATAATTACATTTTCCTCTTTTGCATGAGGAAAATCAATTGGCGTTTTTCATGACTGTCTTTTATTAAAGAGAATTAAAAGAAAGAAGTCTGGATATGCCAGGAGTTACCACTAAAAAGCTAAAAGTAAAGCATTTATACAGCTAAAATTAAAGCTTGCCATTGTAGTCAATAAAAAAGTTGTGGTGCATCAAGCTAAAATAGTTTACCTACCCTAGAAAAATATAACTGCATAGAAAAATTACAAACTAAAGCAATCCATTTACAGTTTCTACATATATTCTCATTGTACATTGATTTAGAGCTACTTTACACGGTAAAAACAACCTTTGGATGGCAAGGTAGAAGCTACCATGTGTTCCTTACACATAGACACATGTTCGGCGCAGTCATGGAAGAGATATGGTAGGGTGCTTCCTAAATAAATTGCAGCAAGGAAAATGTTCCATGTAGGTCTAACTCTAGGAGGAAGCTCCTAGAATTTTCCAAGGCTGCAAGTCACTGAATTCAAAGCCATGGTGTTGAACTTCTGTGTCCATGGCCAAAGTAAAACAGAAAAGCAGTGTCCAAGAGAATGTGCCACGGCTGCATGGATCCCTGTTAAATTGCAGGAAGGCTGCGTCTCTGCTGTAGTGTTAGCTCCGGGTGCCACACATCCACGATGAAGATCAGCCGGAAAGATGAGGCGTCCTGCCACACCTCATGCTCAAAGGAGTCATCAAAGATAAGCACCTTGCCTTCTTCCCACGTTCTGGAACAGAAAAATGGATTTCTGAGTACACATGTGCATAGTTCAGATGCTGGAGGGTCCATTTCTGCCAATGTTCAGGAAGCCCAATCTATGACAACCTTTAGATACAGCCAGAACTCAAAATCTTGACAACTAAGGAAAAATGTCAGAATTCTTATCGTGCATCAATTTTCATTGCCCAGCGTGGAAGGGTGAAGGGTAGGGGACTGGCAAGGACCACACGCTGCTCTGGTTTCAGGCCTGGCAGGTATTCTGGGTCCAATACTAAGAGATAGTTCCCAGTGAGGCAAGCTTTATAGTGTGTGTCATGAAGGCTCTGGTCCAGGACAACTTCTGGCCAGTGATTCCCCTGCTGTCCTCCCAGGCCTTGCAGACACCAGGCTGGACCTGTGGGTGGCCACTGAGTTTCAAGCATCTCTTCCCTTTTCAACACCTGATGTAGGGTCTGCACACCTCTAACTGATTCTCTTTGCAGCTAATTCCATTTGTTTAAGTTTCATTTAATGGGAAATATGAGCCTTCAATCCAGTGGCCAAAAAACAGATGACCCAAGTAGGTGTTTCCTAGTTAGTCTTCCTATTTAGAAGAATGGGTGGACTGGGAATGAATTTTGCTTAGATATTAGCAGTACTTGGTAGGTAAGTGGGTTATCCATGGAATATTTTAAACAAATGTTGTAAGACACCCTATGGAGATTCTAGCCCTATCTCCTAAGAGACATAATGCTAGTTTAAACAGAACAATTAGAAGAGAAATATGTAGGAGGTAACTGCACAGTGCCTTTCTAATTCAAAGAACATTTATGAGTCAAGCCAATGTCCTTTTCTTTATAAAAATTAATATATGTTAATTAATACATATTGATACATTAAATGCTATTATGTTTTTAAAGTATAATTTTTATTAGGGAAGTTTCTTTAGATATTAAAATTTTACTTTATTGTTTAACATTGTAAATCTTGTGTTACAAAATAGTTACAGTGTGGGGAATCTCAGCTTGACTTCAAGCTAACATATCAAGACATTTTCCATAGCGAAAGGACTGAGGTTTGTGCTCCTCACTGGATGATGTCCTCTTGTAAGCTGAGTGACCCATAACTGAGTCACATGGCTATTTGACACAACTCTGTAAAGAGTTCCAACACAGCTTCATCTAGTGATGACAAAGGGCAGAAATACAGATGCAGGAATGAATAACAGATGAGGCATTCATTACCATGCCTAACTAGACCTAAAAAGAAGGTAAAGATTGAAAAAAAAGAAAACAAAAATTAAAATCCACCCATGCCAAGTAAAAGGGGAAATAAGCCAGGACGTAATGAGGTCACTTGCTGGGTTGAGGCACTATCAGGAGGCTAAGCAATGTCTGTGGTTGCTAAGACAAGCCTGAGTATAGGCAGGAGGGAAGGAGGACGCACTCAGAAGGAATGGCAGCACCATGATTTCCACAAGACAGTACTGTCACAACAGCCCAAAGATGGGAGTAACCCCAGCAACCACTGGAGAAGGGGTGCATAAAGAAAGAGTGGTGTGCATAGACAATGGAATAGTATACAGCCTTAAAGGAACGAGATCCTGCTGCAACACGGAGAACAGCATGCTATGTGACGTCACTCACAGATGAAAGATTCTAGATGCTGCATGATTCCTAGAGCAGTCAGATTCACAGAGATAGAAACTGCAATGGTGGCTTCCAGAACCAGGCGGAAACAGAACAGGCAAGTGATGCTTGATGGAGGCAGAGTTTCAATTTTATGAGACAGAGCTGTGGTGACGGAGGGTAGTGATGGTTGGAGAATTCAAATGAAGTGAATGCCTCTAAGCCACACCCTTAAACCAAGTTCAGAGGGTCTTTTTTATGATACGTACATGCTATGACCACCCAGTGATGAAGAGGAATGGCAAAGAGCAGCATGTGGTGGAGCAGAAGTGGAAGAAGCAAAGAGTATCATAACGACGGAAAAGCTGTGGTTTAGAGGGCCTGCAGCAGACTAAATTTAGGCTATGGAAGTTCTTACCAATGCACCCTGTGGCCAACTGGTGGCACCTTGACTGCTGATGGGTGTGTCTTGATAATCCACTGACAATTTAGATAAAAACTGCCTAAAGTATCTAACCTACTGAGCATCATAGCTTAGCCTATCCTACAGTAAAAATGCTCTGGATGCTTGCGATCATTTACAGTTCATCTACCCCAAAGCCTATTTTATAATAAAGTAATATTTGGGAGCAAGAGTGCATATATGTAATCCCTGCATTCCAGCTACTCAGGCGGCTGAATCAGGAGGAATGAGAGTTTGAGGCCAGCCTGGCTAACATAATGTGATTTTGTTTCCAATGATGTGTGTGTGTGTGTGTGTGTGTGTGTGTGTGTGTGCGCGCGCACATGTGTGCTGAGTATTACATGTTATTGACTGAACACCTGTTTTGGAAACAGGTAGGTCAGACAGTTCCCTGGACTGTGGCAGTGGTGTCCCTTGTGATGGGAGCTGGCTGGGACCTGGCTCATGACTACCACACTGTCAGTACAGTGTCAAACAACAGGTTAACAAAGTTCAAGTGCAGTTTCTATTAATATGTACCTGGATTTGTACCATTATAAAGTTGAAAAATCATGTCATGCCATTGCTGAGGGTCATGTACTTAATGTTTGAGTTTTTGTGTTGTCATTTGCATAGATGATGTAAGAATGAGTGTATGTGTGGAACACAGCAGAAATTCTATTAATTATAGAGATTATAAAGTAAGAAAATATAGAAAAAAGAGATAAAAGATAGAAAATAAGGAGTAGAAATGCTGGAAGGTGGTATAACATTACCAAGAATTATCCTATCATCACTTATAGAAGCTGCCTTCATCTGAGGAAGCTAAAAACTTCCAAGAGAAAGAAATGGGAGAAAATCTTCATAGATTTCTATAAACCAGTAAAATATATTTTGTGCAGCAGTGACAAATGATTCCCAAAAGTATTTTAGTGGAACAAGCTCAAAATACTGGAAGTTATTAAAATAACTAAACACAAAATTCCAGGGTGTAGGCAATTATATTTTTCATCAGTTTCTGACAGGAGTAACACAGCCAATGATTTAGGAATGTATAAGAACATTCCATTCATTAAAGTTCCCTGTCGTTGGCAAACACTTGGTGGCACCACTGCACAGTTTGCTCATAGAACACCACTGCACATGGGACAGAATTTAAGGACCACTGGGTGTGATTTTTCATATAGATAATGTCAAACATGGACCAGTAAAAAACATTAATTAACTTGTTTTTAAACAAAAAATAATCTTGGAGCTACTGCAAAGGGTTGTTGTGAAGTGGCTTCAATTAGAACATAAAATTCTGAGGAAGTATTTCTTGTTACATTTACATTTTTCCTTTAATTGTTTTATACATTGTCCCAAGAAAATAGAATGATAATTGCTTAACATTCTTTTATGTTGATTCCCTCTGAATACTTGAAAATGTTGCTTTTCAATGAGTTACCAGGATAGAATGAGTATAGGTATAGCCACAATTGACCTAAGAGACAAAGAGAAGGACAGTACCACCTTGTCCAAGCCACACACAGACCCGAGTGACTCTGGGGTTAAACTAGAGATACATTACCCCTGGGAAAGGGGAACTGCTTCACACAGTGGAAAGGAGACAGACAGTAAGAATGTCAGAGGTCTGGAGAGCTCTGCTGAGTGAAAGTCAAAGACCCACCAGGAAAGAGTTTTCAAAGCACATGCTTTGCGAGCAAAGCTTCAATACATATGATTACACTAGAATGAAATTACGACATAGAAAGTGTCAGGAAGAGGCAGAACTTCTCAGGCTGGCCTTGAGATAAGACTTCTTGGAGAAAATCCTGCGGTCCTTCCCTGATGGATCAGGACAATAGGACTGAGAACAGAATGGGCTAAATGGCTACCCACCTTCCCTTCCTGTTAATGTGTTTCACCAGTAAGAGAAAGAAGCCTTTCCTTGGTTTGCCAAAAAACACAAGAGAAATCAATATTACATAATCCCTTAATTTTCACATCATTACTATAATTAAAATTTATAATAATGATATAATGGTGGCAGGGTATATTTAATAGCTATAATTTTGTGATGGAATTCCTATCAATCTTAATAAGGCTAAGGCCACCAGCTGCTTATAGAGTCCTCACTGAAAACTCGATAAATGATTATTTCAGTGATCTTTGTTAAAATGTTTTGAGGTGGGTAAATGCTAGCGCTGTTATTTTCTTCCAAAAAAAAAAAAAAAAATCACACAAGAGACAAGTCCAGGTCTTTGAGTGACAGGCTGCTTCTTTGGGAGAAGCAGAAAGTACTTCATGTACAAATGAAGGTTTGTTTCATGATGGCCTAACACTTTAGGTCAAGGTCACAGTCCTAAGGGATATCTTAGCACTTTGAGGTGAGGTGTACTACACAGCATTTAAATGGGCTGAGTGGGATACACACACAGCTCTTGCTCATTCTGAAGTCCTCCAGTTCTCACTGCCTTCCACCCCCAACGCCCACTGTAAGTAAAATGTAAAATTACAGTACACTTCCTCTTGCATCTTCCCTCCTAAAATGCACAGAAATTCTCCCTTTTTCTCTTTTTCCCTCTCTGGAGAATATATTCCTCTGGAAGACAGTACACTTATGCTCTCATCAGACTGTTCAGCTATTTGACAAAGAACTTCATCTCTGAGCTTCACTTCCGCCCCTGAAGACAAAGCGAGTCTTTAAGGTTCCTCTTTGAGTGCCCAGATTCTCTTAATTCTCTGACCTAAGTTCTTGATTAGGACTTTATTCTTCATAGCACAATTCAGAAGATTTTAACAAGCTTTTATGTGAGCTATGCACACAGTATTTGCCACTTTGTTTAAGTCAAACTACTACAGAGCTGGAAGGGGGTAGAATGCCTGCTTAGCATGTGTCCTGAGTTTAATATCCTACATAGTTAAAATAAAATGGTCTAGTAAAAGATAGCTAACATTGAAAAAGAACCTTTTTGAGGTATTACAACTCTGAACCTGAAACTATACTATAAAGCTACCATGATAAAAACTGAATGGTACTGGCAAAGTAACAGACCCGAGGATCAATGGAGTAGACTAGAAGATCCAGAAACTACTCCAGATACACTCAGCCACCTCATCTTTGACAAAGGAACCAAAAACCCTCAATGGAGGAAAGATAGCCTCTTTAACAAATGGTGCTGGAAAAACTGGGCTTTTACTTGCCAAAGACTAAAACTAGATCTAACTCTTTCACCGTGTACCAAGCTTAAATCAAAGTGGATAAGAGAATTAAATATTAAAACAGACACTCTAAACCTGTTCAAAACAAGTTAGGTAAAACTCTTGAAGACATTGGCTTAGGGAAAGACTTCTTGAACAAAACCTCTATAGCACAGGAATTGGCTGAAGAAATCAACAAATGGGACCTCATTCTTTTAAAAAGCTTCTGCATAGCAAAGGAAACCATCAATAGAGCAAAAAGGCAACCAACAATGTGGGAAAAAATCTTTACCAGCTGTTCCTCAGACAAAGGATTACTATCTAGAATATATAAAGAGCTAAAAAAAAATCAGCCCACCCAGATTTAAAGACCCAATTCAAAAATGGGCATCTGAAATGAACAGATATTTTTCAGAGGAAGAAGTAAGAGCAGCTAAGAAGCATATGAAGAAATGCTCAACATCATTAGTCATTCGTGAGATGCAGATGAAAACAACACTGAAATTTCATCTCTCCACAAAGAATGGCTGCCATTTCAGAATCAGCCAGCAGCAAATGTTGCTGAGGCTGCGGAGAAGAAGGAACCCTTTTCCACTGTTGATGGGACTGTAGACTAGTACAGCCCCTGTGGAGATCAGTTTGGAGATTCCTCAAAAAGCTAGGATTGATGGTCCCATTTGACCTGGCCATCGCCCTGCTAGATATGTACACAAAAGAATTAAAAGACTCATATCACAGTGACATATGCGCACCCATGTTTATAGCAGCTCAGTTTGTGATTGCTACATCTTGGAAACAACCCAAATGTCCATCCACTGAAGACTGGATAAAAAGGCTGTGATTCTTCTACAGAATGGAGTATTACTCTGCCATAAAAATGGTAAGTTTGAATCATGTATACTTAAATGGACATACCTTGAGGATATCCTCATAAGTGAAATAAATAGGTCACAGATAGGTAAATATCACATCTTTTCTCTGGTGTGAGAAAATAAAGATGTAAATGAGTCCTAGAACTGTATGTTATATATTGTGAAATAGAAAATACTCAAAGTGAAATAGGGTGAAGGGGGAAAAATAATGAGATTATAACAAAAAAGAAAAGAAACAAATTTTATGTATATGGGGGATGGTAGGGTGGTAGGTGGTAGGTAGGGCTATGGGAAAAAATGAGAATTAAGATGTATCTTATACTGGTACAAATCCCCATTATGGAGTGCAATCATGATGCATATATGTAATGTACCAATAAAGATTTCAATTAAAAAAAAAAAAGAAAAAGAAAAAGAACCTCTTCTTCCAGCAGCATTTACACCGGGAACTCACAAAGGCCCTGTGAAGAGGCCTGTCTCTCAGTCCCTCCTGGGTACAGCCTTCCAGCTAAAATTTCATAGGGAGTTTCTCCTTTTGGATAGGTCCAAATGTTCAGACTAACCAGTGTCAATCCTTACACTGTCCTGACCCATTGCCTTGACTTCTGTGACCAATAGCAGAGGGTCTGTACATAGACAATGCTGACAAGATCACTAAAAGAGAAAGAAAACAAGGAGAGGAAGGAAAGCACAGAGGGCTCCAGAGAAGTTTCAGGGTGGGTACATGGGAAAGAAGAGAAATCAGAACTAGGAGGAAAACAAGCAACTGCACCCTTGCCTTGCTTTTGTGGCCAGGTCCCTTCCAGCCCCAGGACTATCACATCCCAGTCCCCACCCCAGAGCCTTCTGTTTTTGGTAGGAACAGCTGCAAACAAACTACTGGACTAAACAGAGCAGGGGAAAACATGCTTCAGTGATAATGTTTAACTGGCCAAGTTGGCCTAGTACAGGAATAAAGAGGACAAGATGGTACTATTTAGCAGGTGCTGTCCTCCAGGAAAACCACATTGAACTAAAGAAAATGCCCCTTTGTTCTATAGTCCTGGATGGGCAAGAAATAGTAGTGACCTATGGATAAGGTCACATTATGACACAGGTGGATGAGAGATTAATCTCCTGGGACAGATCTATGATTTCTGGGAAAGTAGGATTTAAAAAAAAAGGGAGAAGGGGCAAAAGCACTTTTTTTTAAATGATTTGGTAATTTACAGATTTTATGTGATTTGAAAATTTTAAGACCTAGTTTTATCTTCTGGGTACTTTATGAAAATAAAACAAATATTTCTTATGCACAATATATTGTGAATTAAAAGTACTATAGTTTTTTCTAAATTTTTAAAACATGACTTCTTGCTGTAAAATGCTTGAAATATAAGGGGAAAAGTCATTTTTTTACAGCAGTATAGAAATTATATGGCTGTCAGTTCATCTCTTCAAGCTGTCATGCAGTGACACAAAGGCCAATGTACACCTTTCCAGATGCCCATCAGTCCTGGTCCAGTGCTTCAGGCTGGTGACTGTAGGCAGTAGTGCTGAGACTCCAGGCAAGCTATGAGGTCAGAGGACTATGCTCTCAGAATAGTCCAGAATCATCTAGAAAGGCCTGTTGGAGACTCAACAGAAGGAATTCCTCTTTGGAATTCCTGAAGCTTACAAAGCGCAGCCACTCCACAGGGCAACAATTAATTTCCACTTGTTGATGGCATGTTTATCCATTGGCTCAACTTTATTCAGCTTTGGATCAATATTGCTAATGAGCTCATTTTACAGTCTACAGAGTAGGGCCTGAGTGGGGTGCCAGACCACAGGGCCAGAGATGGAGACTCTCCAGCTGCTTTCTCTGCTTATTACCCAATTGTCTGGAGGTAAAAATCATTCAAATGATAAGTTTGAATCATGTATACTTAAATGGACATACCTTGAGGATATCCTCATAAGTGAAATAAATAGGTCACAGATAGGTAAATATCACATCTTTTCTCTGGTGTGAGAAAATAAAGATGTAAATGCTGTAAATGAGATGTAAATGAAAATATACCATGATCATAGTTTGAAAAAAAACAACAGAGTCACCCAAACCTCAAAATTTATATATAGGATGCCTGGGGGGGGGCTGAGTTTAGAAACACACAGGGTTTTAAAGCCAGAATGCCTTGGATAGAACCTTGATTCTAATATTGCAATGATCTGAATAATCAAAACAATATATATCCACTTGGAACCTTATTTTGCAAAAGCCCCATTGCAGACCTATTCCAATTTAAGGTTTTGAGGTCATCCAGGTTAGGGTGATCCCTAAGTTCAATGATAAATATCCTTATCTGAAAGGAGAGGGCACAGGCGGGTGGTGAACAGAGAGGCACATACTAGAGTGGGGAACACCCTCAGCTGCACCCTTGCCTTGCTTTCGTGGCCAGGTCCTTCTCGGCCCCAGGCCTATCAGATCCCAGTCCCCACCTGAGAACCTTGAAAGTACAGCATGATCATATTTTGGAAAAAAAAAAAAAACCAAAAAAACCAACATCTTATGTATTTCTAAACACAGCGAGACCCCAAGGCATCCTTGTGACCCAAGCAGCACCAAAATGGCCAGAAGCCCTGGGAGCTTGGGGAGAGGAAGGGATGCCTCCTTAGGAACTCTGAAAGGAACGAACTTTGCCCACATGTGGACTTCAGCCTCTAGTCTCCAAAAGAAATAACTGTTGTCTTCAAGGAATCTAGTCTGCCGTGCTTTGTTATGACAGCCTGAGAAAATAGAAGTAGCAACCTTGTGCAAAACTTACACTTATCGGTCCAGGGAGTTAGCTCAGTGGTTCCAGCGCCTGTCTTGCAAGTGCAAGGACCCAGGTTCAATCCCCAGTAGCCACATACAATACTGGGTGTGGAGACTCACGCCCAGCAGCAACCAGTACCATATACCACAGTGCCGGGCATGGTGGCTCACGCCTGTCATCTCAGCACTTGGGAGGCAGAGGCAGGAGGATTGCTGTGATGTGAGTTTGAGGCTGAGCTCAGGGCCAGCCTGAACCCCAAAGTGAGACCCTGTCTCAAAAAACCTAAAACAAAACAAAACAAAAAAAACTTACACTTATCTATCTCAGATTCCTCAGCTATGGAATATGATTTTAATAACCCTTAGCACATAGTTTAGTTGGTAGGATTAATGAGTTAGTGTATACAGAGTGCTCAGACTGTGCTTGGTTCAGTCATATTATTGGCACAATACATAGGATTTCTATAATTTCCATCATCATGTATATACTTTTGGGGGTATTGACAGGTACCTGGACAATTTTTCCAGATATTGGAACAAAGAAAAATCCTTTTTTTAAAAAAAACTGTGCTTCTCTGTATTTCATAAATTATGTACAAGGGATGTGTATTAGTTTTGGAATTGAAGGCATCTGTTCATCTGAAATGGTCCTTTCTTTTAAAGCAGTACAAAGGCCTCTTACCTGCAAACTCATTGTCAGGTCAAAGGAGCTTCACTATGTTTGGTGAAAATGGAGTATTTAAACAACACGGACTTTACCAAGAATCTCATGGCTATGGAGAAGTGGAAATCTGATTATTAATTCCTGAGAAATATGGGACACAAATTTCTACAAGTAAACCACTTTTTTGGAAGGTAGATATGCTGAGAAATTCTACCTTGTCTAGCACAAAGGAAATCTGATTTCTTGGGATGTGTGTCTCTCCACACTTACAATACTTCTACAATCACTGCATAAAACTTCCAGATTTTATATGGAACTGTTTTTTTCTTCAGAGTTTCTAAACTGTCCACTATTCAGAAATCTAGGTGTTTTCATGATCAACACTTCACAGCTCTTTAATTAACTGACCTATTTCTCTTATGTAGAGCGCTGTTTTTATAATGCAGTCCTGAGCCCAACCCAGCCGCTACTGAATGAGGGGTTATTAAGGGTGTGCAACACAGCACGCTCTGCTGTAAATAGGAGGATGCAGAGGGGGCTGCAGACCAGCATGACAATGAGGCACAGGAGCACCGGATCTCTTCAGGGATGAGAGAACATCAGGCCTTTCATATTTTACAAAATCGCTTCCACAGCCCATAATAAGCAGGTAGATGGCAAGTACTTTTTAATAATGACCATGAATTTGCAAAATATATAATTTGAAAACTGTTGGCAGCAGCAGCTCCCAACTATCATATATATGAACACAGAAGAAACGGAAGGTTGTCAAGTGAATATTGTTATTCAGGATCCCCTTTGCATGAACAGTGGCCTGCTGCAAGGGAAGGCTATTGGCCTGAAGTGGCCCTTGGGGGGCGGGGCTGGCTTTGGTCTCCTGAAGCAGGATCCACTATGGGCACAAAGAGCTTGCAGGGAGCCTGGGCTGAGCATGGTACCTACAGATGTGCGGCTAGAGCAGGTCGCAGGGGTCAGAGCCCTTTGTGGCTTCTCCTCTGAGCCTCTGGCACTGTCTGCCTGCTCCACTGCTCCTGCAGTATATTCTGCCAAGCTGGGTATCCTGTTTTACCCCAGGCCACAGAAGAACAAAATTACGCCATTTGCTGGAAAATGGATAGAACTGGAGGTTATTGTGTTAAGCAAAATAAGCCACACTCAGAAAGATACTGCATATTTTCCTTAATATGTGGGATCTGGGTGCTATTATTAGAGATAAGGATGGGAGTAGACAGAAGGGGCAGTGGACGCCAAGGAGGGCCTGAGAGGTTGGATATGATCAAAATGTTACGTTCAAACATAAAAATAACACAATGGAACCCAATCTTTTGTATATTAATATGTGCTAAAGAAAGTAAAAGGGACTAAGATTAGCTCTACATCTCCCTTCTACCTGCCTGTGCCTAAGGGGATTTTTACAAAGTGATTTTACTCCAAATATCTACAAACAGACTAGAGAACAGAAGGAAGCCCCAGGGTGGCAGGAGGAAAAGGTTGGACGGGAGCGGGAGGGAGAGAGACCCAGGAAGAAAGGAAGCAGTACATGAGCAGGAGCTAAAGTGAACAGGTGAGTCCTAAACCCAAGCAGCATTGCAGGGCCAGGCCCGACCCTCTCCGTACTCCCTGTGTCCTGTTCTTGTGTTGGTTCTGTTCTTAGAGACAGAGTCTCATTACACACTTCAGGTCGGCCTTGTACGCACTGTGCAGTCCAGGCTGGCCTCAAAGTCACGGTGACCTTCCTCCCTCTGCCTGCTGAGTGCTGAGATGACCAGCGTGCGCCGTCATGTCCAGCTATCCTGCTCTTAACTGAGCCCTGGGAACACGGCATGTCCTTTTGTGCCTCCCACTGTCCTCCTGCATTCCAGGTCCCTGCTGTGCTCCCGCCCCAGTCCTGTCTGGCACAGAGAACTTGCTGCTCTGAACTGAATTTTGGTGAGCTCAACAAGATACTTTCCTAGTGTCTTTCCATTTCTATCCTCAATTACTTACCTCTCAAACAACCTCTGGGAGCTCCCGCTGATCCTGCCTCTCCAGTCTCTGCTTCTAGTTTAGACTTCTCCATTGAGTGTCAGACCTTTATTTCCAGCCAATTCACAGATATTTCTACCATTGTCTTCCAATTACCACAACATACCCTATATAAATATTCCCTTATTCACGTTCCTGTCCCTGAGCTTTCCTCATGCCTAAGTTCCCAACATGTGCCAGGGCACCACCACCCTCATGCTGGCCAGACTGAAGTTGCAGTGCCGCCTCTGGCCCTCCATCCCTGTTCCACACACCCAGGACTCACTCAGGGATCTGCCCCTCCTGCATCTGCTCTTACTCTCCATTTCCCTGTGGGTCCCCAAAGCTCTTTTAGTCTGAGGAGTGTCACTGTGGCAGCCTTGTGACTGTTGCTCCATCTCTTCCCATCAGATTCACCTTTGGCTTTTACAGTAACTTTCTGACCGAGCTCTGAGGCCTCTGGCAGTGCATGTTTCTTTACGAGCCTCCCACCACTGGAAGCAGAACCTCTCAGTATTGCTCATATTGACCCCATAATGGATGATCTCTGTACTTTCTCACAGATGCTGTTCCGAAATGTTTTTAATGGCTCAGTATTTAGTGCCCAGCTCCATCTTGCCTTTAAAAACCACCACTGTCATAATACCCAGACCTCAGGTGCAGTGAGGCCCTCCTGCCATGCTGACTCTCTGTTATTTTCATCTGTCTCCAGAAGTTTGTGTGGTATTTGATCTTCTCGACCAGAGGAACTCTGGAAGGGGAAATCCCATCTTGTGCTTCAGTTATTTCCCAGAACACTTTGCACTGCAGAGCCAAGCTGGGCAGGCTCCTGCCAATCACTTCTCGCCCACCATTTTGACCTTTGCAGTGACAATGAGAAAAGCTGAGAAGATAAAATGCTTGTCTGTGAACTTGAAGAGCTCACTGCTCATTGAGGAGATCAGGCTCATATGGTAATAATTAGAGAAAACAGTAGCAGATAGAAACAGAATCATAGAAGAAATACATCTTATAATTCTAAGAAGTCAGAAGTTTGGCTGCATTTTTGATAAATTGGATCTTAGTAATAAATTTACTTTGAGTAATTAAGAATGGGCATTTCTGGGGAAACAAGTATCAGGACACAATACTATGAATAAACTTATCATGATAGGTACAGAAAGAACGTGGGAGAAGGAGCCCTAAGGTCCTGCGGATGCTAGATCATGGATTCAGTGTCACTCTCTTTAATCCAGACAACAGCCTTGTAGAGAGTGTCATGGCCAATTGTACATGCAGGGCTGAGACTTGTAGGGATTAAGTAACTGACCACAGTTTTACAGGATTAAATGGCAAAGCTGGGATCTGGAAAGGGCAGCTGGCTTTCACCATGCCATGATGTCTCCTCTCAAGCAAAAAAGAAATGTCCTAGGGCATTTTCTTCAGGAAAGGGGGCTTGCTGTATTTATGGAGAGTTCCATTTGTGAACTCCCAAGTACAATGTGTGATTTGTGTATAGGGTTTATTACACATTAGCTGACTCTGAATGCAAGTCTGTTCACCTACAGAGAGAAGCAAGAAGGCTCAAGCCAGAGGCACGTTGTGGGGAGGGATGAATGCGAAGGAGGGCAGTGAGCAGAACTGGGCAGTATCTCCAGATCAAAAGGACAGAGAAGGGGCGCAGACTCAAGAGTCTGTATTAACACCCCTGGCTCAGTCTACTTCGGTTACAAAGAAAGAGAGACAATCCAACTAATGACAGCTTTATAGTAATGAACACTCATCCTTAGATGTGGAGAAATGATGAAGAAAACATACTTGGTCTCATTGGCACATCGGATCTTGCAGCCATTTTTGGGTATCACCAATCCCAGGTGCATTCGGAGCCTGCAGTTGGTAGGTCCTGTGTGTGGCCACACATGTGTTCCAGGGTGCATGATGGAATATTTGATCTGCATGGAAGACAAAGCACTCATTTAGCCTTTTATAAAGGTGTGAAGGAATTGCTAAATTAAAATGACAGTACAAAATTACTGTCAGATTGGATTACAGCCCTTGTGAGACTCAAGATTCATACACACATCTTGTTCTTTTGGAAAGGACTAAAAATAGGCACTCAAATTGTGCACAGAGTGATAAACATTGAATATTTTCTACCCTTGATTGTGACACCAGCTACATGAAATTACGTTTCATTGAAAAGTGAATGGGAAAAAATGAGGCCTTTTTTGGGATGAAGGTAATAACCATTTATGTATACACGTCAGCTCTCCCTCATTCCCAACAACCGTGCTCCCCCAGTGCTGAAAACACTCTTGGTACCTGTCCTCTTCTACATCCTGTTGTCTCGGGGAACTTTTCTAGCAAAGTGCAGGTTTTAGGAGCTCCTTTACAGGCTTTTTCATTTTTTCTTCCTAGAACAATGAATGACAAAAACTCCTGTTAGAAACAAGGCTCAGGTTGGGCCCTATGGTATGTACTTATAACCCAGCTCTCCAAAGACCAATTCAGGATCACGGGAGCCCAGGAACTGGAGACCAGCTTGAGCAACAGAACGATATATATTCCAGCTGGAAATAAACACACACACACAAACAACTCAAAATAAGGCCAAACTCATCTCATTTGGACTATATGTATAGTTTTCCTTACTGTAGGGATGAGAAGGGCAGACAAATGCAAACAGATGAAGTGTTTTCCTCGACAGACAATGACTGGCAGACCAAGGGCCTGAGTACTCTATCAGGGCTGGACTGTTAAACTGAGGATATTTAATGGGCAAAGTGTTAAACACTTAATGTAGCAGGTGGAATAAGGGCCCTTCTCAAAGATGTCCACACGCTAACTCCAGGATTCTATGAATCTATTACATTATGTGAGAAGGAAGAATCAAGATTTCAGATGGCACTGATATTTCTAGTGAGCCGAACCTAAAATAAGTAGATTATCCAGCTTAACTGCATAGGCCCAGTGTAATCACAGGGTCCATGGATGTGGGCAGGGGAGGAGGAAGACACAGATTAGTACAGAGTTAGCAGGACCTACTGACCACTGCTGGCTCTAAAGATGGAAAAAAAACACAAGCCAAAGAATATAGAGAGCTTCTAGGAGATACAGCCTCCCAAACAACAGCACTTTGATTTTGGCCCAGGAAGATGCATTAGAGAATTCTGCACTGACTTTGTGGTTATTTGGTGGCCACAGAAAATCATAATCCCTAAGGAAGGAAAATATCTTCCATGATATATCTAATTTAAAATGTATTTTTAGGACTGTATCAAAGAGTTACAAGGCACTATTTTTAATTGGAATTTAATATGTTCTTAATGTTATCTGTTAGGTTCTGATAAAGAACAACATTTACATGAAAAGGAGGACAAACAGGTTTTGGAGAGATGATGTTTTCTGTGAGTAATTCTATTGAGAATACAAATTCTGGGACACAATCATAAACATCCTGGATGATGCAAATTTCTTCACACTCTATAAAATTACTGTTTATTGGGGAGAATATGTGCCCAGAATTCATGCAACATCCTATCCTCTCATGGGGGAGTAAAACAATGGACTCTTTAAAAGACAGAAACACTTTAATTTCCTATTCAAAATTCTCACAAAGGACTGGTACATCTACAGCTGAGTTTAATTTTATTTCATTAATGCTAGTTGTGTACTAAGATAATCATGTAGTGAGTATAAAATAAAATTACAAGGATAGAATTTAAAGGTATTTGCTTCAGTCAAGTGAGCCTCAGTATGTTAGAAAAACCATAAATCTATATTGGCCTTTGTTAAGCAATCTTTTTTTTTCTTTTTAATTGATTAAAATGTTACTACTATTAGTTGTCATGGAATATGTCAAATGAACTGAAGGATAAGTGTCAGTTTGGACAGATACTATGCAGGTGTCTGAGCCACCACAAAGCATGTTGAAACTCCAGCTTTCTGGGTCTTCCCACATGCAGTGCCAGGGGACACCTTGGCAATAGTCCATAATGCTGGATTCTGTGCTACACAGGCAATGGCTGCCTGAAGCTTGGTTGCTGAAGAAGCAACCAGAGCCTGCTGGACATCTCAATAGCACAGTGGTGAGGGATGGGCCCTGTTACGAGAACAAAAATGCCTACCTGAGTGGATGAGAGGGAGTAAAAGGCAACTACTTGGCTTATTGCTAGCATTTCTACTTGTTCAGGATTGGATATCCAGCCCTTTAGATGTATATGGGTTGAGCATTTCTAATTTAAAAATCCAAAATCCAAATCTTGCTAAATATCAATAGAGGGCTCAATAAGTTTTAAATTTTGGACCAGACTTTTGGATCACAGATGCTGTACTGGTAAAGTCTATATAAATATTCCATAATCTGAAAAAGAAAGAAAAAGATAAAACTTTAAATCTGAAACACTTCTGGTCTCAAGTATTTCAAAAAATGATTACTAGATTGGTGCTTTCTTTCTCCTGTGAAATGCAGATTCTCTCTAGGAAAAGCTCTGTGTATCTGTAGGGGTCACTGGAGGTTCCACATATCCACACATGATGGGGGGGGGGTCCATGCAAGGTAGCAACACTTTGTCACAGCTTGACATGGGCCTGGAGCAGCTCTGTGTGCTGAGCACTGAGGACTTCAGTACATAGAGAGAGAGGAATACATTGTATTTTATAGGAGAGGAACTGACACACAGGAAAGGTTACACAATAAATGTCAGAAAAGACAACTGGAAATTCCCCTCCAGCTGCCCTGGACCTAGGGACCACGCTGCTAGCCAGGACTCAGAAACACTTTTCCATTGCTCTTACAGTCACATAATGTGCTGTTGTTAGGAAAGAGAAAAGTAGTAGCTCTGTCATATCTTGGAACACTGTCTCAGATCTCCCACCAAGTGCTCACTGACCCTAGAACGAACCCAATACTTCAGGCACTATTTCCATTTCACTTTTAAAGTAAAACTTTAAAAATTTCAGATGAGGAAATTGAAGCTTTTTGGATATTCTCATATTATTCAGTTGACCAGAATGAACCTAGGACTGTGGACTAAGATTGTGACTTTAAGGCTCTATAACTTCTAATCTCATTGCATCTTGGATTAGAAAGCTGCTGCCCAGAAGTGAATCAACTAACTCAAGACATTGGAAAGAGGAATACCCAGGCTGTGAGGCCCAGGGGCTTTGTAGTTGTTTCCATCATTTTATTCCAAACGTAAGTCTTAGGAAGTACTAGACTTTATTTCTTTAGGAAATTGTGCTGGGAAGAGACCCTAATAGCCAAGGAAAATATGGAAGAATCACTTGAATATATTATTAATACATGAATACACTTTAAGAGGGATATTCCTGGAGCTATGAACTTGTGTCATATTGTTCTTAATTTTGAGGCCCCACTATTGGGAAGCAACAAAGTCCATTTTACACAACTTTGATCAATTGACACTCGCTTCCTGGAACAATACTGCTTTGAAAGGAAATTAGTGATTTACCATGGGTTGATCTAGAAAGGACAGAGGGCAGTAAGCACCATTTCCAAAAAGCTCCAGAAAAGATGTCCGCACATGTGAGGCATGTTTCCAAACTGTGTATTTTATTCCCGAATGACAATTATTAAAATGTGAGCAAAACAGATGTCCCAGAATATATACATAATTTTTTTTTTCAGTGTTGGGGATTGAGCTAGAGTCTTGTGCATTCTAGTACTCTTACCAACGAGCTATATCCCCTGACCTTGAACAAAGAAACTTAAAAACATATCTGCAAAGAAAACATTTATATTTGCTGATTCTTTTTTTCTTCAACTCTAAAAAGCTGGTCATTCAGAGAGGAACTGATGTAGATTGGCACCAACTGCTCCGTCTAAAGACCAGAGTCTGTTCATGCTGACATACGAAATATCACCAACTGGGTGGAAGCAACAGAAATTTGGTCCCCACACCTCCAGGGGATTATCATTCAAGACTTGGTTTCTTTAAAGCCTCTCTTTCCATCCTGGCCTTTATCCTGTGTCTGCAGGTCCCTAGTTTATTTTCCTTTTCTATTTAGGGGAATAGCCCTATCATGTATGATCTCATGTATCTCTTCTGCCCCATCTCTGACACTGTCCTGTTTGGAGTTAGGGCTTGAATGCGACAGCTCTGACAGGGACACAGTTCAGACCGCAGTATAAACCTGCCCTGACTGTGCTTCCCATTTGGATATAGTAACACTTGCAGCCACAGCTCACTTGCTGTAACAACATAGCCACATGCTTTTATAATGAAAATAGACAACCTTTAAATCTTCACTAAGCCAGGCACTCATGGCCTCTTAGAATCCATCCATGTGGCTAAGCAAACTGCCCTATCATCTTCCAGCCCAGGTTTCTCCAGTCATTTCATGGTGGGTCCCTCTTGTCTGTTTCTGAGCCATAGTATCTGAGATGGCATCTACCTTAGTGATCCCATCCTGTTTTTATGCAAGATATTACTGATCCCAGATAAATAACCTAATGACGCATCTCAAGGGGTCAGAAAAATACAAAAACAAAACAAAACAAAAACCCAAGAAAAATTCAAACCTAAAACACATAAAAAATTATGAAGATCAGAGCCGGAGACTAAGGGAATTTAAAGTAAAAAAATAATAAAAGGGTCAAATGAAGCAAAGAGTTGGTTTTCTGAAGGGATATGAAAGAGATCTGGGCATGGGGAGACATGGAGGAGAGAAGAGCGGAGGGGCGAGTAAAAAGGACGAGGATGTGACATGTAAATGTACCAGTTTTCACATGATGAGTGTATTTACCATGCACAGTAAACATAATCTAAAAAAATAAGGGAAAATTAGTTTTCACACTATTGATTTCTTTCCAGAAAATAGTTACTGAATCCCTTTAAGGAGTGTAGGGTCTTCAAACAGAAGACTACAAAGAATTTTAATGACTATCTAAAAGGGAAATTACATGAACCATAGTCTTTAATAGCAATAATAAAAACATTAGAAGTTTATTATTATTATTTTGACACTAAAGATTGAGTCTAGGTTCTTGCTCTGAGCTATGTTCCCAGAACATTGATTTTTTTTTTTTTTTTTTTTTTACTTTGAGAGATGATCTTTCCAAGTTGCTAAATTGCCTGGCCTGGGCTCAGAGTTGTGATTTTCTTGTTTCAGTCTCTCAGTGTGCTGGGATTACAGGCCTCTGCCACCAGATTCAGTTCAAAGTTAAGCGAAGCAACTGCAATAGATTGGAAAACATGCTCAGTTTGCCTGTGCACGCACACACACAGACACACACACACACACACACACACACACACACACACCAATTTCTAGAGTTAAAATAGAAATCAGGACAGAAAAGCAGTCTATTTTTGGTCATAGCCCAGGAAAAATATCATACATTATGGTTTATCAAATTCATCCAAAGCTATCTCTAGAAATCAGACCACAGCCTTAGTTGCTTTTAAGAGAAAAGAAATGATAAAAATAAATGTACTAAGGAGTTTCAATAAAAAATGTTTAAAAGAACTAAAAATATCTAACACAAAGTATAAGAAGAGAAGGAAAAATATATAAATGAATTAGAAAATATAACCATAAGAACAAAAGTGAGAAATAATTTTATGACTTTTAAAAAAACAAAATTTTGTTTATAAAGGAAAGCAAAAAACATTAGAAATTAAATAATTCATAGAAAATCATGTATAGTCAAACAAATGAAAATTTGTAGTCAGTGGTTACCACAAAATTATAGTCCCTATTTTTATTTTCTTTCTTGCTCAATATTTTTATGACTGTATAAATCTTTGCCTATTTCCACTTTATCAAGGCACATATGCTTAGTAAAGACTAGTCTCTGGAGACTACTGCTAAGAGGCCTGCAGTTCTGAAGCACCTCAGACGCCCGAGGGCGCCAGGTAGCTCCTATGAAACATAAAGGGCATTAGTGGAGTTGAAGTACCAGATGAATGCTTACATGAGAAAAGAACTGAGTCACCTTCATGATGTATCAGATGGAAATGTGCAGCTAGCACACAGAAGGATGGTACAAGTCTCTTCAAAGAAAATCTTGTTGGGAAAAGACTGTCCCTTGAGACCATGTGACTTCTTTTCTGACAGAGGCATCCTTGAAAATATTACTGTAGCATTTCACTTCCTGCTTGCTCAGCAGCTTTCAAAAAGCATAACTGAGGAGTTTGCTTGTCTCCAGGCCCACGCCGGAGGAGTGCCCAGGGACTGAGGTTAGCAGCGGGC